>JAWPHD010010233.1:0-95837 GCA_037043455.1 Cyrtodaria siliqua | reverse complement strand
ACGTTAATACTTTCAAAATCTGCATAGATTACAAATGGAACTGGAATTTTGTTTTGGTAATTCTTAAATTTTACTTTTGCACCTTTTTTAGGCATTTCAACTCTACATGTTTTTTTGTTAATTCCTTCACAATCTTCTAAGTGTTTTTCCAAAATTGCTTTACTTGAGAATCCCCAACAACATCTGTCACAATATTCTGTTTGTGCGTTGTGGCTGTTTTTATCACCTAAAAATCTATTTAAATTTTTGATCCAAGCATAGTGGTTGTTTGTTTTTATTTTTTCAGAGCAATCATAATCGTTAGGATCATGTATGTCTTCACAAATTAAAACTAAGTTAATTCTTTTCTTTTCTTTTGGTTGTTCGGAAATATAATAAGGAAATGATACAAGTCTTTTTTTCTTTTCCAAGTAACCGTAAACATTAATTGCAAGATCATTTTGTTGTTCAAATTTGTGTATTTGATTTAAAGGGGTAGGAAAATATATACCTTCTGTTTTAAAATTTAAAGGTGGATATTGTGTTACTCTATCTGAATTCTTTTTTGCTGGGTGCAGAGCTGAATTTATAGCATGTAAATAAAATTGAGTATCTATATTTTTTACATTTATAATTGCTGTTTTGTCAGCTATTGATTTTGGTAGTGGAATATATGATGAACCTTTGAACTTTTTAAATTTTGTAATGTTTAAGTACAGTTTAACACAATTCTCTATTTCCAATCCAGATGCTTTGTTTGTAAATTTTTCTATCGCGTGTTCTAAGTCTGCAATTACTTGATTGTAAAAATCTGAAAAATTTTCTTTTTCTTTGGATGCTTTTAATAAAGCATATTGTTTACTTTGTAAAACAGCTGTGATACGATTTAGTTTTGAGCCATCGTCTTTAAACATGCTTATTGATCAACCTATTGCAAATCTTAATCCTTTGTAAGCTTGTATATCTTTAAAAACTTGTTTTTGAAGCTTTTTGTCAGTTAAAAGTTTGTATGGATCCTTATAATTTGTGGCATCAGCTTCGTACGATTTGAAGTAACCACACATAGGATTGTCAACTAGTTTTAACTCTTCTTGTTTTAAATCTTCTTGTTTTAAATCTTCTTGTTTTAAATCTTCTTTGTCTTTTAACTCTTGAATTACCTTGGCTTTTTGCTTCTTGTATTTTTCATCTTGTTTTAATTCTTTTTCAGCTTGCCGTTTCTTAGCTTTTTTACGTTTTCTTCTGTTTTTAAAACTTTCAAAAGATTTACTAGTCTGTTCTAGCTCCTTTTTATTTTCAAAAGGTTGGCTGGTAGTTGCCCTTGTTTTTAAGGTTTTTAATTCTTCTCTTTCATTATCATTGTTTAATGCTTCTAGTGCGTTGTTCAATGCTTTTTCACTTATTTTACCTGTTTCGGAGTGAGATAATAATTTCTTTATTACTTCTGAATTATTTGTGTCCGACATTTTTTTAATTAAGTTTTTTCTATACCTAAAAAATATTCTGTTTAATATAAATAATTATTGGTGTAAATATAACATAATAATTCCATTTTAGTCTTAAAATCTGTTTTTACTATGTTTGTGATAGAGGAATGTTTAAAATTCAGACGTATTGAGTATATATATATAGTTTAATTTTTATAACCTTGATTATAAATTTTGAGTTTCAGGGTACCTTTGTAAATTTTACAAAAAAAGTTGGGTGGAGTAAAGGTACATACTTGTGCATTTTTATTTTTTACCATTTTGAAAAGTGTTCAGTAGAGTGTTTTTTAACATAGTGAAATAAGGAATAAAATGAAAATATCTAAGTGAGCCAGAACACCCATAATACATATATATTCATACGTTTATTGTTTTCTTGTAAATCAATGAATAAAAATGGATCTAAATAAAGAGTCATATTTAAAAAATAAATACACAAGTAGATGAAAAGTATGTTTACTTTGCGCAATTTAGATCTAATAATCTGTCCATAATAATATTGTTCTAGTTACATATGTAATAAACAGGTCATTAACTGGGGTAAGTGTGCCTCCCCCATGTATTAACCTTTACATATGACTTGATATCTTTATGAAAGATAATCTCATAATGAATGTTTGAAAGGTTTCTCTCCAGTTTGAACAACTGTATGATTGTTCAGCTTATGTTTACTGTGCCCAGGCGTTCACCTCCTATACATTCAAGTATGTCTGCGCTTTCCATTGTGTGTAAAGGTCTCAAATAATCGTAGGTATATTTATTTTTGCAATTTTACAGATATTAAAACATTAACATAGTGATGAAATACCTTTATTTTATGAGAAAAAAACGCCAAATATAACGACGTTTGAGCGATGACGTCACGAAAATAGACAACGTCTAGTTAGCAGTACTAGTTAGAGGCACGTTACGGAGAAATTGGCGCAATAAATATGAAAACGTGTTCTTGGCTGTTTTTTTTCCTTAAATAAATGGTAACAACTTTGAAGTATGACAAATTCGTTATTAGGATTCTTGACAGGGAACATGGGCTCACATTACCTGCCTGGAAAGTATATTCCCCCTCGTCTAACGGCTCTGGTGAATATCATTTCCAGGCAGGGAATGTGAGCCCATGTCCCCTGTCAAGAATCCTAATTTTCAAGCATCCTAATAACAAATATAATGCAATCATAGACTGAATAACATATAATTCACGGTGCGGATATTGAGTTTACCACTCAGACTGTATCATATATATTTCACGCAGCGGATATAGTAAATAATGCAAGATGTACACTGTATAGCATATCATTCACACAGCGGATATTGAGTTTACCACTCAGACTGTATAGCATCATTCAAGTAGCGCATATTGAGTTCACCACTCAGACTGTATAACAGATCATTCACGTGGCGGATAATGATTATATTACTCAGAATACATAGCATATCATTTCCGTGGCGCATATTGAGTTAACCACTCTGACTGCATAACATATCATTCACGTGACGGATATTGAGTTTACCACTCAGACTGTATAACATATCATTCACGTGGCGGATATTGGGTTTACCATTCAGGCTATGTAACATATTAGTCACGTGGCGCATTCTGAATTAACCATTCAGACTATAACATATCAGTCATGTGGCGCATATTGAGTTTACCACTCTGACTGCATAACATATCATTCACGTGACGGATATTGAGTTTACCACTCAGACTGTATAATATATCATTCACGTGGTGGATATTGAGTTTACCGTAAAGACTTTATAACATGTCATTCACGTGGCGGTTATTGAGTTTACCAGTCAGACAGTATAACATGTGAATCACGTGGAGGATATTGAGTTTACCACTAAGACTTTATAACATATCATTCACGTGGCGGTTATTGGTTTTACCATTCCTATTGTATAACATATTAGTCTCATGGCTCATACTGAGTTTACCACTCAGACTGCATAACATATCATTCACGTGACGGATATTGAGTTTACCACTCAGACTGTATAACATATCATTCACGTGGCGGATATTGGGTTTACCATTCAGACTATGTAGCATATTAGTCACGTGGCGCATTCTGAGTTAATCATTCAGACTATAACATATCAGTCACGTGGCGCATATTGAGTTTACCAATCAGACTGTATAACATGTCATTCACGTGGCGGATATTGAGTTTACCTCTCAGACTTTATAACATATCAGTCACGTGGCGCATATTGAGTTTACCACTCAGACTGTACCATATATATTTCACGCAGCGGATGTAGCAAATATCATGTATATCATATCATATGTAGCAAGACTGTATAGCATATCATTCACGTAGCACATATTGAGTTTACCACTCAGACAGTATAACACGTCCTTCTCGTAGCGCATATTGAGTTTACCACTCAGACAGTATAACACGTCATTCACGTAGCTCATATTGAGTTTACCACTCAGACAGTATAACAGGTCCTTCTCGTAGCACATATTGAGTTTACCACTCAGACCGTATAACACGTCATTCTCTTAGCGCATATTGAGTTTACCACTCAGACAGTATAACACGTCATTCTCGTAGCACATATTGAGTTTACCACTCAGACAGTATAACACGTCCTTCTCGTAGCGCATATTGGGTTTACCACTCAGACAGTATAACACGTCATTCACGTAGCGCCTATTGAGTTTACCACTCAGACAGTATTACACGTCCTTCTCGTAGCGCATATTGAGTTTACCACTCAGACAGTATAACACGTCCTTCTCGTAGCGCATATTGGGTTTACCACTCAGACAGTATAACACGTCATTCTCGTAGCACATATTGAGTTTACCACTCAGACAGTATAACACGTCCTTCTCGTAGCGCATATTGGGTTTACCACTCAGACAGTATAACACGTCATTCACGTAGCGCCTATTGAGTTTACCACTCAGACAGTATTACACGTCCTTCTCGTAGCGCATATTGAGTTTACCACTCAGACAGTATAACACGTCATTCTCGTAGCACATATTGAGTTTACCACTCAGACAATATAACACGTCCTTCTCGTAGCGCATATTGGGTTTACCACTCAGACAGTATAACACGTCATTCACGTAGCGCCTATTGAGTTTACCACTCAGACAGTATAACACGTCCTTCTCGTAGCGCATATTGAGTTTCCACTCAGACAGTATTACACGTCATTCACGTCATTCACGTAGCGTCTATCTTCCGAGCACGTTAAAGAACCATAGGAATCTATTCGATAATAAGAGTAGGGCAGGTTCCCGGATTCCTATGTATCCTTCCCCTCTCTCTGGGGCGGCTCTAAATAACCTATACTGTGTTGATGAGCCGTTAAACAACATTCAATTCAATTCAATTCATTCACGTAGCGCCTATTGAGTTTACCACTCAGACAGTATTACACGTCCTTCACGTAGCGCATATTGAGTTTACCACTCAGACAGTATTACACGTCCTTCTCGTAGCGCATATTGAGTTTCCACTCAGACAGTATTACACGTCATTCACGTAGCGCATATTGAGTTTACCACTCAGGCTGTATAACACATCATTCACGTAGCGCATAGCCTATTGAGTTTACCATTCAGACTGTATAACATACTAGTCACGTGGCGGATATTGAGTTTCCACTCAGACAGTATAACACGTCATTCACGTAGCGCCTATTGAGTTTACCACTCAGACAGTATTACACGTCCTTCTCGTAGCGCATATTGAGTTTACCACTCAGACAGTATAACACGTCCTTCTCGTAGCGCATATTGAGTTTCCACTCAGACAGTATTACACGTCATTCACGTAGCGCATATTGAGTTTACCACTCAGACAGTATTACACGTCCTTCTCGTAGCGTATATTGAGTTTCCACTCAGACAGTATTACACGTCATTCACGTAGCGCATATTGAGTTTACCACTCAGGCTGTATAACACATCATTTACGTAGCGCATAGCCTATTGAGTTTACCATTCAGACTGTATAACATACTAGTCACGTGGCGGATATTGAGTTTACCACTCGGATGACAACGTGTATACATCAATTGAGACCTTGCTGCGTATACGATCAATACGCGTAGGCAGAACACTCAATGATTCAGAGTTCAATATCAACTTTAAATGCAGGCCTTTGTGTCATAATAAGAGGGTATCGGCAGTCAGCTATAACGGAAGTTGCAGATCTGCCCGTCGATAATTAATTAGTTGTTTTCACTAAGTACTTCAAAGACTCATAGGAAACTATGCTCTCAAACATGTTTTGCATTTCAGAAATCTATATAATGCATAATTTCTTATTATTTTCATAAATTTACCAAAACACATTCAACACCAGTCATCATACCGTGAACAGAAACAACAGGCTTTACATTTGATATCTAGACATACGATTCGGTAATCCTACTCAGTCCTTATAAAGACTTTTTTACATGCCACGCTGTTGTTTGCATTCATTTGTTGGGGAATGATTTCGCTGTTACCAGTATGTATTAATCAGTGTTCCGCGCTGTTGGCATGAAAAGAAATGTAAATGATGTCAGACCAGTGAGGAAGTACTTCCGGGTTGTAGGGTGCTAAAATAGTTCTTTGAAAAAATGTGTTTTCCCCAAGATTAGTTTTTATTTCATTGCTAAATCTAACCTGAGGTTAAAGTAGTATGTCTGTTGTCATGAAAAGTAAGTATTTTACTGTGTTTGTCAGGATTATTTCTTTGGAGAGTATGAGCACAGAGGTTAGGTGGAGATGTGGTTTTGACAGATGTTTATTTCAAAATACGCATAGTGTGAAAGAATGAGGCGAAATGTTGAAAAACTGAATCGGTGTTTTATTCCAGATATGGTACCGTTTGCTAGCCAAATGTGTTTAATACACAGAATAAAAGTGTATTTAAGCGAACGAATGTTGTGAAACTTGTGACTGATCTCCAAATATAGCCTTTATTGCATTATGTTCAATGGGCAGATTTTCATCGGTCTGACACCAAATGAAGATATTTTTATAGTAATGGCGATAATCAAGTAAACTGTATATGCATTGAATAATCTAACTCCTTATCTTCACGCACATAATGTGATTATGCGTCTTGTGTGGTATATCTACCGATACTGTACACACTCAATTGTGTTATGAATGTACCCGGGTATAGCTAAATGCTCGATAGCTCAGTCGGTAGAGCTCTAGTACGGTAAACCAATCTTGGGTTCTAGTCCTGTTAGAGGCACGATTCTTTCACCACCTGTTGTAGGAAACATCAAATTAATGCTGTTATCTCACGAATATCAGCGGTAAGCAAGAGCAATTTTGTTTGTCAACAGTAGACAGTGTTTTCTTTACCTTTAATAGTTCATGCATACACGTTGATTGAGTGGCGATAAACTATAGAAGAAATCACTAGCTAAGATCACCATACAGATATGTTGTATAGTTAGTCATCAACACCATTGATTACACATGAACCTATCAACGCACTTCTTATGTGTATGCATCTGATACGGGTTCCTGTGTGTTCATCTGCTCGTGGTTATGTTTTGACCTAACTAACATCTAAATATGCTTAGCCTTATCCTATTGTCGACGTTGTACTTTACCGTCATCATCATTTGGATCAGTGAGTGTCTGTTTTGTTCAATATTAGCTTACATTTTCCAGTAGAATTCAGTTTAATCGTCGACACTTAATAAGTCATAGTTTTAATAGAATGACCTATATAAATCTCGCTCTCTAGACCACGAGTCTCACTAATCAAGTGTTCAATAACAGAAGTACCAGTCGTATTACACAAGTCAGTAATCAGCTCATGATGTCATTGCAAGTAGCCACAAAATAGTCAGGGTTGTAAATGCCAGATGGGCCATGACAGTTACATCTCGGTAATAAATTGACACACCCTTACAAAACAGAGTAAGATGTATGTCAGATAATGATACGTCACATCTGCCATTCACAGCCTAAGCATAACAGCTTTACATACAGCCTATATCCATACGTATTGGTATTTTTCTTAAGACAGAGATACCTGTTAACTGTCGTAATCAACACAATGTTGTGTCGTGGTCCAGAAACATATGTATTTGTGTTACACCAATTTACAGACCACTCCACCATTACAACTAGGATATCGATGTGGTTCATTTCTTTGATTACCTCCCTTAGTAGTAAGTTCTCCATTTACTACAAAGACAGCTACTTACAACACAATAGTTCCATGTTTACACTCAAGTATCAAGGCAATCAGCATAACCAACGAATAACAAGGTATGTACGCATTTGATTGTACAACTGACCTGTGTTTTGTACCATGGTTAAAAAGCATTTATTTTTAAAATTTCATTTTCTCTATATAAACGCGATTTGATCTGAAGTCGATAACAAAACTTAACTGTTGTTGACCTGGCTCCGGTTCCACCAACATTTACTTAGCTCTACTTAGCGTCTTAAAAACTTAAAAACTTAAAATCCTTAAGTGTTTAAGCAAAGTACGTGAAACGTGTTCCACCAACGTATATTCGATACTTTAATAATTAAATTTAAGTATACTACCTTAAATACTTAACGATTTCTAAAGTCGGCGTTGGAGGTGACTTACCGAGATACTTAAAAACTTAAACACGTATAAAAGAGCGTCAGACTAGTCTAATGCTATTAGAATTATTTGATTTCGTTTAAAATAAATCTTTATAATTGTCCCAGCATACTTAACGATTTACTAACGTACGTTTTTAAGTATTGTCAACTTAAATGTTGGTGGAACACAATTTCGCTAAGAATTCCTTAAATACTTAGTTAATTATTTTGATAAGATTTTAAGTAAAACTTAACGAAATGTTGGTGGAACCGGAGCCTGTTGACTGTATTTCAGGTTGTGATTCCTCATTTTCTGTACTCGTAATGCCATAATCAGAAATGACAGATTCACTTATATGTTTAAGGGTACGCTTAATTGGCAAAGTGGGGGTAGTTTTCTCTCAATAAAGGATTTCCTATTACCTGATTACTATTACATGGATTCCTACTGAAATAAACGAATAGTAAACCATTGCTAGGGTCACTTCCGATAAACATAATGTTGGGTTGCAATAATACAGCATGGTCATCACTCCACAGATCAGTAGTATGTATAATGCATCCTGGTTGTCACACTACAAGGCAGTATTCTTTATAACAGAGCATGGTTATCGGACCACAATACAGTAGTCTGTTTAATACAGCGTGGATATCATTCCATAATTCTTATCCAGTAAAGCATGGCAATCACTTCACTGTACTATACTGTTAATACAGCATGGTTATCACTCCACAATAGTCTGTAATATGAAATAGGTTAAACCTACAGGGCGAGCACAGTTCATGTTTGATTGTGCCGCAGCATATGTATGCACCGGTATGTGCAAGTCTAGCTGCGAGAATCGTAGCTCTTATGGTGTGTACCTATATGGTAGGTACATACCACCACAATTAAGAGCCATGATTCTCACGTCTAGTGCAAGTCTACCTGTACGTGTCTTATGAATCGTGACATCCCACCCCAACAAATTTCAATTCGTGTGTGTGTGTGTATTTCTAAGGATTATAATCCGTCCACCTACGACAGGCGTCGTACCCGACGATTATAGGCACAATGGGGTCTAGACTTTTATCTGTGTGTTTGTGTGTGATGTGATGATATGTCTACTTGAAGCAGCGATCTCAATGGTTTCTTTATAGTGCTGCCACACTGAAATACCACACCGTAGTAGACATGATACCCCCAGTCACATTATTCTGACACTGGTCAATCAGTCGTAGCACTACCCATTATTTGCTCGTCAGGCAAGGGTTCCATTTTTTTTAAAGTATCTGGTATGACGCGGTCAGGGGACTCGAACCCACGACCTCCCGAATGCAAGGCAGATGCTCTAACCAGTACACCATAATGCTTCAGTCAAATTTCAATTCGTTCCCAGACAAGACAGATATGGCATGGAACGAACTTCGAACGGCTATCTAGTCATGATCCAGTCTGGATCGACACTGGCTGAATCACTAACCGTCATAAAAGTTTCTACTACATCAGTGTATGTAAGCTATATATACATAAACCGTGATGCACGCGTATACTTTTTTTGCCGAACAACATGTAATTACGGTTTCAACGTTATGTCATTACGAAAAATGTATATATATGATTTAAGCATTTTTTTATTTGAATATATGTCTAATATACGTCTTGTCTTCAACGTGTGTTAAAATGATTCATACGTATTGTCTAATCATTATGATATGATGTATGTTTGAGAAAAGTACAATGATTTTAAAACATAGGAATTTGTTGTTTCCTACTTGACATTTAATAAATGGTGGTACATTTTCAGAATATTAGTTCAATATTTAGTTGAGTATGTCTGGGGATGGAGGACACCGGGTCCGACGTTTTTCATCAATATATTCTGAAAATGCACCAAATTCATCAAATGCTATATAGAAAAGACGTTGGTTTGTTTCACTGTTCTTGACGTTTAGCACTAGCTGTGCTCAAGATACTTATTAGTTTCTACATCTAAATTTTTAAGAAACTGAGTGTCCTATTTGACCCTAATGTTTATGTCGGTGGTAGAAAAACAAAAATAGTGAAATGATAGGACAGAGAAAAACATAGATCGATAGAAGCAGAAGACAGGTAAAGTTTCCAAACCGTGTTTTCATCGCCTTCAAATTTGAACTACTCCGTAGCATCAGGCCAAACCAGATGACCGGTTACAGGTACACTGGCATAGGAACGTTTCATTTATATGGGGGTCCAGTGGAAACCTCAAACTTTGTTAAAAGTAACAAAAAAAAAAGTTGAAGCACCAGTAGTGGCGCGAAAGCCGGATTGCGAATTTAACGTTTTAAATGAAAAATCTGTGTGAAAAGTGCGGTAGTCCAGGTAAAATACATGACATAGTTAGGGTTATTTTCATATAACATTTGTAAGCGCCACCTACATCCGGTCACGTCGGACATGTTTTTTTGGGAGTGAGTGATTTTTCTGCAAAATTCAAAATGGGAGTATCTGTGGAACAATGGAGGGCCAAAATAGGTTGTTTTTGTATGCCCGGAAAGTTCAAGGATTATTTGAAGACGTTAAAGGTGCGTAAAAATCAAATAAAGCTGACAATACGTCTACTATGCGGACTCAGTATACTGTTGGTAATGGCGGGAATTGAGCCGAACCCAGGTCCATCTTCGTCGCAAAATCAGAGTTCATCTAAATCACATGCTACTACTGGTGCCAATAGTAAGGTTGATAAGCCATCTAATGTCAGAAATACACGAACACGCCAGTCTACGATATCGGTAACCGAAGCGGGAGACCTGGGACTTTCTAGTGGCCGACAATCAATGCCCGGCAATACACAAAGTGAGCAAAGTGAGCTGACCCAGTTAATATTGTCGATAAAACAAGATCTCAACACGACTATAAACGCGAACATGTCAGTTATAAATACTAGCTTGATGAGTTTGAACACACAAGTCGAACAGATTACACAGACGTGTGACGATCTGAAACAGGATAATGTGAGACTTCAAGAAAAAAATGGTCAGTTGGAGACTCGTATTCGTAAATTGGCAGATGGCTTAGATAAACAAGAGGCATACTCCAGGCGGAATAACCTACGCTTCGATGGTATTGAAGGCCCCAGTAACGAGAAATGGGAGGTAAGCGAGGAAAAAGTGCGGAGATGTATTCAGGACACGATTGGGATTCAAGATGGTGCTACAATGGACATAGAGCGTGCACATCGTATTAATAATGGTCGGAATAATGGCAATTGCACAATAATTGTTAAATTCACAAAATTTAAGGATAAAGACCGAGTGTTGAGAACCGCCAAAGACAATCTCCGCAGAGATACGTCGATTAGGGTCAGTGAAGACTACACAGCACGTGTAAAACATCACCGGTGGCAACTCGGCAAGAAGATGATGGAGGCTCGATCAGACGGACATTACGCCTCTATAAGGTACGATAAACTTTTCATTGACGACAAAATATACAAATATGATGATGACACACAGGAATGCACGTGTATCGGCAGAAACACAGAGCACACACGCCGATCATTCATAACCTACGGCGGACAACAAACACGCCCACATGTCAATGGATCGCGATTATCCAATCGAGAGAGAGAAGCTACCGATACGGTCAGTGGTGACGAGGAAAACCACAGGGAAGGAGGAGCTACTGGTGGACACGTGGATTGAGGAGATGGCCAAGGCCCGTCGATTAGGAATGCGAGTGATTCATTCATTCATAATGATGTAAATATAAACATAAACATTAGCGATGTAAATAATAACATAAACATTCTAACTTGGAATATACAGGGTCTGAACAAATATAGTGACAATGAAGAAATAAAAGGGTACTTTAGCGTATTTGACATAGTAGCTTTATGCGAAACTTGGAGTAACTATAAAACTGAATTTGACAAGTTTCTACATAATTATACATGTTTTGACGATGTCAGAAGAAAATCTTCATCTCGTAGAAATAACGGAGGTGTATGTGTATTTGTGAAACAATATTTTACGAGAAATAATCTTATTACAAGAATATTTACATGTTTTAAGAACTGTGTAGTTTTGCATTTTAAAGGTTCATTGTTTCAAGGTATGCAAGATGTTATATTCTATTTCACATATATTTCGCCCGAAGGTTCTTATATTTACCAACAAGGGGATGAAAATGGGATTACCATTTTTGAAAATCATATTACTAAAATAAAGAGTGACTACACTGATCACTTATTGTTTGTGGGGGGTGACTTGAATTCGCGTACAAAAGATTTTCTAGATTTCATACCAGACGATAGATTAGATAATATCTTTGGGGATACTCCATATACGGGGGATACATTCAGCTTACCTAGAAACAATAAAGACATCAGATACAATAATTATGGCACTTTGCTTACTGAATGTTGCTGTTTGTTTGATATGCACATCTTAAATGGCCGATTATTTGATGACAAAGAAGGGAATATAACTTGTACTGCAAATAATGGTTCGAGCGTTGTGGACTATAATATAGCATCCACTGATCTTTTTGAGTTTATCTCATACTTTACTGTAGAAGACCGCGATGAATCAGATCATTTCCCTTTGCGTTGTGAAATTAGTCTTACACCTAGGGTTACCAATATTAATGATACGGCATCCGTTTATGTGGAAACGGCACCGAATAGAGAAGGTCCAGATGTAGTGCGATATAATTGGGTAGAATCGAAAAAAGACGAGTTTCTAACTAAATTTAATTATTTGCTAAACTCTTCGTACTCTGATATAGTTAAAGGTATAGAGGAAAACATAAATATTGCAGCCGATACTCTAATTAGCGTGTATACCAAATGCGCAGAGAGTATGTCGATGCGTGCTAAACGTTTTAAATATTTTCAAACATAACCACAATGGTGGGATGATGAGTGTAACAACCTCAAAAAGGTCAAATATTCCTTATTGCGTAAATTTCGAATATCGAATAACCAGGATGATCTCTCAAATTATAAAATATCAAAAAATACGCTCAAATCTACATGTCGTACAAAAAATAATATTTGTTTAGCCAGAAAAAGGCAAGATCTAGTTAATACCCGAGGTAATCCAAATAAGTTTTGGAAAACACTTAAGTCGTCAACCCAATCAAAATGTAATAAATCAACCATTACACCGGAAGAATGGTTCACTTATTTTAAGAATCTTCTTCATTCAGACGATCTCACTGAGATTGATCTAGAAGAGGCTCTGAATAATGACAATACGGCGGATGTATTAAACGATCCTATTACTGAATTAGAGGTGCGCCAAAGTATTACGTCCTTAAAAACAGGCATAAGTAGTGGAAGTGACGGACTGGTACCAGAATTCTTCATAAATACAGTCGATATGGTGACATCAATTCTTACGAAGATATTTAATGGAATATTTAACACAGGCCAATTCCCCGAGTCATGGGAACTAAGCATTATGTGTCCGATTCACAAGAATGGATCGATAAATGACCCTAATAATTATCGCGGTATTTCCCTCATAAATACAATTTGCAAAATATTTTCTAAAATCCTTAAAAACCGATTATATACCTGGGCTGAACAGAATAATAAAATAGACGAGGCACAAGCTGGGTTTCGAGAAGGTTACTCTACTGTTGATAATATGTTTATTTTACAAGCGTTAGCGCAAAAATACCTATCTCGAAAGGGAGGTCGCTTCTATTGTCTGTTCGTTGACTTCGCTAAAGCGTTCGATACGCTGCGGCATTCAATTCTCATGGCTAGCCTAATGAGTAAAGGTGTGCACGGGAAATTTCTAAAAATTGTCAGTAGCATGTACGGTAACTTATCTGCTTGTGTTAAATCACATGATCATTTAACGGAGAGTTTCCCGTGTAAGATTGGTACAAGACAAGGGGATGTAAGCAGTCCTCTGATGTTTGTGCTTTTTATAAATGACTTATGTACTCTTCTGAGAGAGAAATGTCAGACTGGTATATTTGTAACAAATGACATTCCTGACATATTAACGCTGTTATTTGCGGATGATTTGGGAAACTGTGCAGAAACTACGATACAACTACAAAGACAAATAAATGTTATTAAAGATTTCTGCGATAAGACAGGTATGAGAGTAAATCTCTCAAAAACCGAAGTAATAGTCTTTAGAAAAGGTGGACCGTTGCGTAACTATGAAATATGGACTTTTGGGGATAGTCCGATAAAAACAACGTCCTTGTATAAATATATGGGGCTCATATTTACTCCCAAACTTTCATGGTCAAATGCAAAACGAAAATTAGCAGCACAGGCTAAAAAATCTATAAAAGCTGTTCAATATTATCAAAGTAAGTTTGGTTACTTTCACAGTACAGAAATGTTTAAGATATTTGATGCGATGGTCAAACCCATACTGTGTTACGGTTCAGAAATTTGGGGCTTCGCATATTCCGACAAAATCGAATCGGTACAGTCACGAGTATGTAAATCGTTCCTTGGTATCAACTTTTCGGTAAATAATAGCATGGCTATCGGCGAGTGCGGAAGACTACCGTTATGCCACGAATATTATTCAAGATGTATAAAATATTGGTGTAAACTCCTACAAATGCCTAATACTAGATATCCAAAAAGTTGTTACAATATGCTTAAATCGTTGGACGATGTAGGTCGGAAAACATGGGCATCAGAAGTTAGACATCTTCTTTTTAAGTTTGGATTCGGTTTCGTATGGATAGCCCAAGATATAGGTAACCCTGATATATTTATATCCCAACTCAAGTTAAGGATCGCAGATTGCTTAAAACAAGATTGGCACAGTAGTATCGATAATTCTTCGCGATGTGACCATTACAAACACTTCAAATTTCTTTTAAACGTTGAGAAATACATTAGTTTAGATATGCCATTTCATTTGAGAAAAGCTATGGCACGATTTCGATGCTCAAGTCATAAACTAAATATAGAGACGGGTAGACATGTCGGCGTGGATAGAGAAGAACGCATTTGCACTCATTGTCTTGTTCATAATGATATTGAAGTTGTTGAGGACGAGTACCATGCGTTTTTCTTTTGTCATAGATACACAGATTTGCGTAATCGATATCTACATTCAATATCCGCCAATAAATCCATCGAAACGTTTTATTCTCTTCTTTGTTGTACAAATAAAACAACGATATTTAGAATTTCATCTTTTATTCATAACATGTTAAAGATCAGAGATCAACAGGTATGAAGTATAGTTCGTACTCACAGTTAAATATTGAAATTTAGTTGGAATTGTATGACATTTGAGCAGGTGGGGTGTTATAGTTCACATTATGTATTATACTTGTATTGTGGGCCGGAGGCCTTTGATTACTTAATAAAGAATTATTGTATTGTAAATTATTGTATTGTAATGATGTTGAACAAGTGTCGCTTTTCGACAATTCATTTTTGAGAAATGAGGAAAAATGAAAAACCTTAACGAAAACTTCAAAACTCAATTTTGGGGAACAAAGCAAAATAGTTGTGGGGAACAAGGGAACACTGACTCATATTTTCAGGGAAAAAAGGAAGATTTACACCTTCCATCCTCCTGGGGGCCTCAATAATAATAAGAAGAATGAATAAATCATTAAATGCAATGTACAATTTGAAAAGGGCAAATTGCATTTACCATATTGTTCATACTGAGGGGGCAATGATTAAAACAGGTATAGTAAAATCACTGTACGTACTTACCAAGTATTTGGGGTCCGGAACGGAGGCCTTTGTACTTTGACACGTAGATTGTACAGGTGACTTTACTGGTTGGTTTGCGAGCTTGAACTGAAGAAATTGGGAAGTACCACTTCACGACAACAACTTCTGCGCATGCGTAGAGGTAATGGGGAATTTCCAGAAGTAGGTTACACTCCACCAATTGTAGAACTACTACACTCCTCCCACTTTTAAAAAGGCGATGCCCACTGGTCCGCATACACAATCAGTAATGGTGCCGCTCTTTCTGTGTCGTTATACACTTGTATCAGTAACAATGTGCCTCAAGACTTCATTATAAATCCTTAGTCTGAGAGCTGTAAACTGAACAAGCGAGTACAATACCCACAATACAAAGACTATGGGTTTAGAATACTTCAATAACTTGCCAAAATGACTTCACCAATTCAAACCTAATCCCTGTGATTTGACTTAACAGCAATTAAAATTCATAAAACATAATCTAGATACACATCTCAGTTGAGTTGTGTGTTCTAACATAATAAACCCAGTTTAAATCTCTCATTAAGAGTTAAAATATAGATACACATCTCACTTGAGTTGTGTGTTCTAACATAATTACCCAAGTTTATATCTCTCATTAAGAGTCGTGTGATATTAAAATATATTTACAACAGTTAACACTTCTCACTTTTAAATAAAGAGTTTTGTGATAAAATATACAACTTACAAAAGTAATCACACCTCTCACTAGGCGTTTTGTGAATTACTTATTTACTGGAGTAAACACTTAGTAGGAGTTTTTGGATGTTAATCATTTACAATACAGAACAGAACATTTTAATTTGCAGGAATCCAAATACACATATTCTATAACAAGGATTAACCAGCATTTAGCTATAGGAAGAACAGAGAACATACTTGATGAATGCAGTGTGCTCTTAGTGTTTAACTTGATGTTCTAAATTAGATTCAACTGGGGGTTTACGGCGCACCCACATTAAATAAGACACAAAGTAATTATCACTAGCCAAATAATCACTAGCCTAAATTATTGTAAACAGAGGTAGCTATTTATTTTCAAAGTTTGGGCTACACGGTTCTATAAAAACAAGTAGTGCGTTGATATACTTAGTAGTACGAGTTCACAACTCTCAATGATGAAGTTGCGAAGGTAAAACTTACTTATATAAAGAAGATAAGCGTGCCTCAGCAATGTTGAGCGTTTTCTTTACGGTAATAAACTTGTCGGTAATGTTAATCATACACACTTTAAGATCTTTATTGCCCGTATGTATGGTGCGAGGTACCAACAGTTTATTACTCTTTACTTTTATGGGCTTCACAACATATTGTGGTAGTACATTGTCTATCAAACAGTCAACTAGAACTACTGAATTAGGTGGAATTACCGTTCGTCGGTCTACACACACCCTAGCTACAGTAGGTTGGGAGTCATTCCCACCCTCTAATTCCATTTTAATGATCTCTTCTCCCACCGTTAGTTGCGAATTTAAAAGATCAATTTTGGTGCCATGCGCTCTCAAGAAGTCCAGACCCAACAGCATGGTATCTTGTATTGGAGCTACATAGACTCGTTCGTGGTACACTTTGTTCCCCAGTTTGAGGACCACGGGTCCCACGACAAAGCCTACCATGCTCAACTTCTTACTAGCTGTGTGTAGTCTGATGTTCTTGAGCACTGGTGGTCTAGGTTCTAGCTGTCTGTATAAGGAATCCGAAATTATAGTGCCTTCAGCTGCAATATCAACAACTGCTTGTGTAGGCTGTCTATTGACCACAGCCGCTACTCGGAACATAGACCCAGACCTTAATTGACAGACAGTTATGTCGTCAGGGCTTTGGGACTAAGTGTTCTGAGAATCTTTAGCTGATAATTTCTCCTCCTTTAACATGTTTTCTCACCCCTGGTTATTAACCTCTGGCTGGTTTTCACACTCTTCGAGATTGTGATTATGCCTGTTAATAGGGTTGTGAGGCGACCTTTCTGACTGCTTTTCACACTCTTTACGATTGTGATTACGCAGGTTAATGGTGTTGAGAGGCGACCCCTCTGACTGCTTTTCACACTCTTTACGATTGTGATTAAGCATGTCAATAGGGTTGAGAGGCGACCCCTCTGACTGCTTTTCACACTCCTTACGATTGTGATTAGGTGAATGCATAAAAGTAAATGCATAAACTATTTACAATCTACTATAAATAAATAAACCGGGTTATATATCGTTATATATACCCACAATGATCACACATCTATGATAGTTGAGTATTGTAAAGATCTATGTATTCATAACCCACAAGACGTGTGAAGAGCGCACACATATATCAGCAGTGTTTGAGTATTGTGACGGCGCTTTGGACACATGGTTCAATGATTGTGATATATTTCTACGCTTATCTCGAATAGGTTGATGAATAGTGCACACATATCTCAGTGACTTGAGTATTGTGATATAGATGTGATTGTGATATAGAGGTGGCATCCTAATGGCTGCATCTGATGACATCCGCATTGCTTCCTAGAACCCATATAGAACTTTTGCAGTCTCAAGAGATGCCCCTATTAGGCCGGCCAGATCCCCACCACGCCTCTCAGCCACCAAGCGGCCAACTTCCCCTATGAATAAGGGATTGTTTGGTTTTTGATGCGGGGCTGGAGACAGGTATGGGGAATCAGTCTCATGCAATATACTGTTCTCGGGGACTGCCGCCAAACCCAAAAGTTGAATCTCTGAGAAGAGCTTAAAGTTGGTTGTAAATCCGAAGAAGCAATTCCTAAACAATTTTGACCCACCCTTCACATCGGCGGCTCTTCTACCAAAGCAGCATTAATGCCTAGGTTGATGCAAACTATACATCTAGATTCCAGGCATATAGCTGCACCTTACCTAAGCATGTTTCCCTGGACTGGGTAACGAGTAAAAGGCTGCTTCGGAGTAAGATTCACTTTCAAGTAATCTTCCTGATGCCACAATGTGTGACAGGACAGTGGGAACGGTCATGTCTTACCCATCTCTCCCATTACAAGATTACTTTTAAGTATTGTCCTGATGCCAATAAGTGTGACTGGGCACGGTCATGTCTAGGCCAACCTCCCATAGAGAAACTACGAGTCGAAAATATATAAATTTCTATTGTTGTCCTTATGTAAAAGGATGTAATTTTCGAAAACTTTAAAATATGTTTCTCTAAAAGAAGTGTGGTACTCTTCAATACTACAATAGTTATTCACCGCACCCTACATTATGTTTCGCTGGCAATTTAGTTGATAGACATACTTTTACGAAAGTTTCCCATTAAATTAACTTTTGCTTATTATTGGTTTGCATGCGATCGCAAATTAAAACCTACACAAAACACACATTTACCCCCACATAATTTAATGAAACTTTAATGATACTAACAACAAAGAAATGGTGATTAGCGTACGTATTTCTTACGTCATCTTGCATCAGAAAAATATTATAAATTACTTACGTGTTTTGTGACAGAAAGAATAATATGGATACATTCTCAATTAGTTTGAAAGGTTCACTGTCTACTACCACTTTAAAGTGCAAGTTTGTTCGTAAAGAGCGGTGCCAAAACCATTAGTTATGTATCCCAAATGGCCACCGGGATCCCATGGCCACGTATCTGGGACTAGCATATCATGATTTGTAAATCCATGATCTCGTGAGCAACCACCGGAAGCCACCGAAGGAAAAGAAGTTTGGCTGTCTACACATCGTTCGCCTAAGCTATGTTGTGAATGACTGCCTAAACCCAACAACGAACCAGAGATGTTAATCACTCTTGCTGTTGTACAACAAACAGCTCCATTTGACTGTATATTGACAGATGTTGGAACGCCTAACTTTGATACGGTTGTCAATTGACAAAGAGTTCTATCTGTTGGATTTTGAAAACTGGATTTCATAGTTTCATAAGCTGAGTGTAACTCATCAATGTTTCGTTTTCCCTCACATTTGTTGGCATTTATGGGTTGCGCTTTGATGTCCCAGATTTCATTTCTTTCTCACACCTCTTAATACCAGAATTGTGAAGGGTATTACAGTCCAAACACTTAACGGTATATGAGTTGTGATGGACCTGAGCCAGACTTATACTAAGGCCATTATTGATGTCTTGAAGCTGATCCATTTCTTTCTGCCGAGTGGTAGCTCTGTCCTCAAGCCTCGACTGAGGGTTTGGCGACATGTTACCACCTAATTGAGCAGGGTGTGTGATTGCCTGTACCTGGGAACATTCCCATTTGGTTTTTGCAGGCTTCACACTCACCTGTTCTTCCGCAGAACTACCGTAAATGGAATCTCTGTTTAAATGATAGTACCGTATTCCAACTTCAGCGGCATCAATTGAAGCAGGCCTTGTATTTAAAACATATATCCCCGCAGCTTTGTCTTCAAGACCTTGACAAAAACGTACTATTGCTAGGTTTTCAATATGTTCACCGGCCAGGCCCATATATGCATTAGCAGCCAGGTTATATATCCGGTCTGCCCACTCAGCGATGTTTTCTTTTGGTCTCTGAGACTCCTTCATAAAAGATGCCATCAGGGCTTGGACAAGATCTTTGCTTCTGAATCTCTTAGCTAAAAACATTAGAATGTCCCTGTAACCAAGAGTTTTGCTTTTGTTCAAAAGGGAATTCAAGTATTTGCTTGCCTTCCCTTCCAAACACAAGGTAAGCGCCTTTATCTTCATGTCATCATTCAAGCCCAGTGCATCGGTTTTACTCGTGAATCGTCTGAGAAATACCCCCCATTCTGAGGTACCATCAAACTTATGCCACGGAGCTCTGGCAGTAATTTGAAAATCATCGCTATTGCATATTTTTTCTTGTTGTGATTTAGTATCTGTATTGATTTTTAAAAAATCTTCAGCTTTAAGTAAAGAGGATTCAGACATATCTTAAGTAGTTATTGTTTGATATCTATTTTATATGTCTTCTATTTAAGCCACTACTTAAATTCACACCAGCAAGTTGTGATTTTTAGCAGCTTTGACTATATGCATCAATACAAAGGAATAATTGTTGGCTTTAATTTCTGCAATCTCGTGGACACGTTTTAGAATGTGTAAACATCATTCACGGTTACCAGCGATGTGAATACTACATGTACTGTGTTAACTGTTTGTGTTACGTGTAGACACAATCAGCAGTTGTAAAATTCTAATGCATTGAACAGCGTTGCGAAAAATACAATATTCACGTGCTCTAATCAGTTTTTATTGAGAACGCGCTCATTTGAACAATTTAGATAATTGCTAAGTTTACATACAATGACTACAACTTATTTTGTTATAGATTAGTGGATTAGTACACAGTCGCGTAAGTAAATAAGTATTTCTATGATCGTTTAAAGTTATGAAAAGAATTAACCGTTATCGTTATGCTCACGGTGATAGTAGTCAAACATAAACTGAGTTTTTAACTTTCGTCCACGAAAATGCAGATTTAATAATTTGTACGTGTTTTTGAAAACCAAAGAAATGTCAAAAAGCTCGGACAAAACGATGCTTTCACATTACACACTCTTTGCAGATTGTGAAATACTGTGAAACAACGCTACCGTAATGCTGAATACGATACCAAATCACATCACCACTCTTGTGTGTTATAGACACAGACTTATTATAAATTCTGCTGTCTAAACACAATCACTAATGTGATAATCACACACTCTTTTCAGATTGTGAAATCTTATCACACTTGAATTACATACAAACAAAAAACAGATTAATAGAGAGAACTATGAAAGATTTTTTTTTTGTTTTAGCTCTACTGTATAAAAAATACTTCACTTTTTATTTTTTCTTATTTTTGTTTTTTTGTTGTGACGTTGTGACAATTACACACCCTTTGCAGAATGTAATATTATCACACTTTCATTATATCACACACATAAGTGTGGCAATCACACTCATTTTGTGATATAAGACATAGTCATTGTGATATGAATTTAAACACGTCACACAATATTTGAATCTATGAATCGTTTGAATCTCCCTATATGATTTTTTTTTTAAATCAACGATCCAGGAACAAAGAAAGCTTGTTGATATAATGAAGAACGATGAAAAGAACCTTTTTTTTTTTTTTTTTTTTGTTGTTGTTGTTTTTTAAAGGAGATTTGACTTTTTAGAAAAACTTTCGAATATAAAATTGATTAAACAAATGGCCTAAATATAAATAGTTCATCTACTCCAAAATACAAGAATAGCGAGACTATATTTCAGCGACATATAGCTGAAAATGAATTAGCGAGAAAACATTGTGGGAAAATTCCCACTCAAATCTCGCCATTTTCCCCCCACGCGCTAAATACGGGTGGGGAAAGATTCGCTGCAATAGCAATACGTGGCATACTCGCCTGCTTTCAGTTCGTGTGCTCGCAGCGCCATTATAGTAAAATCACTGTACGTACTTACCAAGTATTTGGGGTCCGGAACGGAGGCGTTTGTACTTTGACAAGTAGATTGTACAGGTGACTTTACTGGTTGGTTTGCGAGCTTGAACTGAAGAAATTGGGAAGTACCACTTCACGACAACAACTTCTGCGCATGCGTAGAGGTAATGGGGAATTTCCAGAAGTAGGTTACACTCCACCAATTGTAGAACTACTACACAGGCAAAAAATATGCTCAAAACGGTTTTTGATTATGATAATAATGAATTCAAGTATATATACTCGGTCGCAAAAGAATTTTTTTACTTTACACCCCTATCCAAAAAATCAAGCAACAATGATTCAACCTATTGAAAAACAAATGACAACATGATATTGGCAGTAGAATGATAACATTTTTGGTACCAAACATGACGTATATTAATTTTAGAATTTATACATTTTATTCTAAAAAAAACTCATTGCACACTTCCTTTCACAACTGAGCTGTATACACTTTCTTTTGCAACTCAGTATATTTAGGTTAAAAGGTTTTAGACTAGCTTGAAAGAAACTAAACTGCCAAATTCAGCATTTACCTCAATGCTTCGAGTATACACTGTTGTGATATAACTAAACTGAAAGATTGTTAACTTTATACATATACATACATTGTTCCAAATGCTTTTTTACATTTCTTTTTCTTTTTGCCAGAAATGTTGATATATACTGTTATTATTTATTACTAAATATATGCAAACTGTGACGTGTGTATTTAGCCGATAACACTAAAATTGATACACAAATAGATGGGAGATGGGGATAATTGATTTAATTTTAACACCACAGTCCACCTGTACTGATCTTACCGTGAATAAGAACCGTCTGTACAAGATGGCAAGTTGCATTCACTTCAGTGCATGGGTTTGAAGAAATCCAATTTGTGTGTGACCCATTGGGCCACTCTTTAAAGATGCTAGTGTCATCATCCAATGCTGGTTGTAAATGCCTGACAGAATAATGCAACTATCGGTCACAGATAGCCATTTAAATATAAACAAAGGATATATGACTCTTTTCTTGAAGATGTTCAGTGTGATGCAGCCCTTCTGTAGTGTAAATCTCATTTTTGCTTTTTACTGAAAAAGAAGTTCCAGTACATCCTGGTGATTCATCTCTGTTCTGGTCTGTTGTGTTCCGGTGAATCGTACTACTGGTCCTTAATTATGTAATAAAACAAATACAAACAATTCCGGTTTTTAAATTCTATAATGAGGTCATTTTTACCTTACCACAGATATGACTTACAAATCACTATCTGGGTCAAATAAATGAGAACCAGTCCATCCGCCATATTTTAAACGATAGGACACCCACCTATATGGGCACAATATAATCTGGACTTATGATTGTGTTTAGTGAAATGTATCTATCTACAGTCTATAGTGCTGCCACACTGGAATATCACACTATTGTACACACAGGTGTGTGTGTGTTGTTTGGGTCGGTCGGTGTGTGTGTGTGTGTATAGAGTGTAGGGTAGGAATTTTCAAATGAACAAATCTAGGGGGTGAGGACCCAGCCAGAAGTCCTATATCTAGCCTTCATCCGCCCGATATTTGTTTTTTATTCTATACCTAATTTATACGTCCAATCGTAGACGCTCATTCGAATCACGTGACCGTACAATATATTCCCGTATCGGGACGCACGCGCGTACAAAATAACCCGTATTCTTTTCGTATTGTACGATTCACAGGTCCCATGTTAAACCTATGATAAAGACCGAAGCGCGTGAAAAGGTTCCGAATGAAAGTCTGAATCGACAGGCGCTCTAGATAAAGCGTTACGATAAAGCTCCTGTTGTCACCGGAACATTATTGTTTCCTATTGTTTTGAAGGTATAAAATAAAAAGGTCATTTAACATTATTCTGCATAATACAAAATATATTTTAGGGAAAAAGTCGAGGTATAGAATAAAAAGATCATTTAACAGTGTTCTGTACAATACGGAATATATTTGGACTCGTACACAGCTTGGAAAATCATATTGGACTCGCCTAGCGGCTCGTCCAATATGATTTTCCAAGCTGTGTACTCGTCCAAATATATATCCGTATTGTACAGAACACTGTTAAATAACCTATAAATATCGGACCAGTATCGCAAACGATATCGGCCCGAGATCGGCGTGCCCATCGGCTTCAAGTCGGACGTTTTTGTTTACTATCCATCATCGGTCAGACATCGTTTTAGTTTACTATCCATCATCGGTCCAATATCGGTTAGTCATCTATCCAATATGTATCCGATATAGTTTCGACCCGAGGTGGGCCCAGTATGACATTCGTTCTATTGTCACCATCCAGCTAGCACAGTCTGTAGCTAGAGCATCAGATTACAATCCAAAATACATGTATGTGTTTAGTAACATACAAGGTTATCGGGCGTTTAACTCCGTCCGATTTCTTTTTTATCAAATCGATTTAATGAATACTGACTACCTTATATATATCTTGTTGTTGGTGCTTATCTCAATAAGCTCGATTGGAAAAATATTCATTAGCAATAAATAAAACTCTTGTGAATGTAGGTAGCATCATTTTGCAATGTAAAAAATGACATTTGCGAGGAATATCTGTTCACATTAACAATAAATATACAATATTCAAAACGACATGTCATTACCCCCCTTTATGGATTTATGGCGTGTTATATCGGACCGACAGCGGCCCGATATATGGTATCAACTGATACAAACTACGTCGGCCTGACGTTTGCCCGAGATATAATATTAGACATTAAAAAAATGGGCTATATTCATTCAGATGAATGCATTGAACAGTCAATTTAGCATGCCATACAAACAAAATTCAAAAATTGGAAAATATTGAATTAATCGGCTCTACATCGGCCCGACGTCGGCATATCCAACATTTAGCCGACATCTGACCGATATCTTTTCAGCAAATCATAAAAAGAACATACAAACCCAGTCAGCAAGCCTATATCGGACCGATGTTGGATCGATATGTTTCCTATATAGAGATAACGGATAGACATTGGGCCTTGCCGCTCTGTTACCGATATCGGATAGATATCGGATAGATATCGGTAACAGAGCGGTTGTCTGCATAACGGCCTTATATCTATGACAGATAACGGATATATAACGGATAGACATCGGGCCGATCTGCCGACATTCCGACCAATTACCGATATCTGTCCGATATGGCCATGCTGGCTATGACGTGGTGGGGTGGGGTGGCTTGTAGTCTAGACCTTTCAGGAGAGGGGGATCTGTCTAAGGAAACTTTTTCTCTTTTATTTCAGGGTGATGGGGTTGATATTTTGTAGAAACCGGCATGTTTATTTCCGCCAGTACCTTCAACAATAAAAGCACTTATATCAGTGACAAATTTAATACACTTGTTTTTAATTACACTTTGTGCTAAAATATACTGACTTTTACATTTTTCCTTCGGTTTCTTTTTTGATTCTGACTTATCAAGTATATTTGTAACGTTCTGAAAATCTGACTCAACATCACTGCTGTCGCTATTGTTTTCTTCTTGAACTAAGTCGGATTCATTTGCTAAAGGGATATCATTAGCTTTATTTATATTTTTTAAATTGTCTCGAACAGTTTGAATAATGTCAACGGCTTTAATTAATTGATGCGGGAATATCAAGTCACTTACTTCTATTTCGGCAAATTTATTGATGCTGCCTTGTTGGTTAGAGATTAGATCATGGCGGGGATTTATTTATTTACACTGTCCTGTTTAATGGGATGACAGTAGGGTAAGTGTGAGGTTTGGTGCACCCTAGAACCGGTTTAAACCCCCAGTGGCCTACTTTGCCACGTTCCAAGGTGGTAACCCTATTGTCAACCCTTTTGTGTTTGTGATGTCGTTTACATTTATTATTACTTTTGCCTTCTTGTTTGTCTGTTTGCATGTTTGTTTCTGTGTTTTGTGGTTGACTGACTTCCTTGAATGCTACTTTTCCTGTCCGATCTTTTTATATTTCTTTATATTAAGTTTTAATAGTGTAATTTCCTAATCATGCCCTACCTCTAAGTACTTCAGCATCAGAAGAATTTTGTAAATAAAAAAAACTCAAAACCATATTATCAGTTGGGAGCAATTTGTTGTTATTTAACCATTTCAGAACTCTGTTATAACTTTCTGAAATATGATTTGTGACACCGGAGAGTTCTTCGATTAACCACCGACCGGAATATTTAAAATCATCGGGCTTTAATTACACGTAAAATAATCGCTATAAGCGGCACACCATGGTTGGCTTAATTCTGCTTCTAACTGAAAAAGATTTTCCTATGATATGCGCTTTAAAATTGTGTCTAAATTACTTAAATATAAATCTATTTGAAGACGGCGTATTTCTGTTTTTTAACCAGTGACGGACGTCCCGCTTTATATGGTTCCAGCAATGTAAAATGGTCGCATTCGGGAGTTTATTTTCTGTAGCATTTGTTAATGACGGTTCCCTATCAACTACAAATATAACCTTTTTCTTTGAAAAATTCGAACAAGCTTCTGAAATAATAGATAAAAATCGTTACTGAAACTTCTGATCTTTTTTTCCATGTATCGGAATAGTTGATTCATTCCTATAGATAATGAGTATATACAATTGAAGTTATGTAAACATTTCCGCAGTTAAATATTGTATCCAGAGATATTTTTTTTCTTTATGTATATAAAGGAGATCATTAAAATCATTTAACTGTTCTTTTAATCCCAATATTAAAACTAATGTAGGATACATGTCAAATTGCATGACAAAGCCATCTAATTGATATGCTACTTCTCGTCATCTTGAGTAAGTCGACGCTTTTCTTCTATTTTCATTTAAATATTTGTAACTTGTTTAATATTTCGCGGTGTCGAAGAAATAGCGGCTTCACCATATACGGCAATTTAAATCATTGTATATTTTTGTGCTGGAGTTCTTTTAATAAATGTTCTTTTATGTTTTCAATCTGAGAAGGTATGATCTAATAAAAGTTTTTGTCTGAATATTTACTATTTCCATGTACAACTGGTTTATAAGCAGATTCGTTACCAAGATAGTGAAATAAAAAGTATCGGTTTTCTCCTGTTAAACAATATTCGTGGCGTACAAATTCGTTTCCCATTTTTGTCCTATTTATCATCAACTTCACATTTTATTTTTATTCGATGTGTTACTCTGACAACAACAGGGTTTGACTTGGGATGTTTTTTACTCCAGTCATTAACCCATTTGTAATGATCGCAACGTCGATCTGTTTTATTTTTAAAATATTTTGTATCAATTATTATGAGTTGTCCAGCATTTGGGAAAATCGGTCACTCAGTTGAAATATACTCTTTATTCATAGACCCATTTTCACATTGATTTAAAATATCATAAGCTTCAGAGAAATCTAGTTTTTTTTACACATTATCGTGAAATATTGGCATTTCGTCAGCACCACCACTTTGTGTCGGCGAAGTTGATGAAGACTGGGATGGCGTCGGCGGAGTTGATGAAGACTCGGATTGCAGGTGTCGGTCTATTTCACTGACTTTCATGGTGACTTAAGCTATAAGCTGACCCAAATGTGGTGAGGAAAACGCTGACATTAGACATTTGAGAAAACGCTGACCTTGTTAATTATTTACTTATTAAATTAAACACCTTTTTGAGTATGTCTAAGTAAAATAACACATATTGAAAAATCAGCTTTTTTATTTTGTTTTTATTATTTCATTTCGAAGTTGACAATAGATAGAAAACGCTGACAATTTATGAATTTTACTGACTTTGCTAACCTGGTCCATTATCATACTCTTTTTTTATAGCACAGTGGCGTTGCTTGTGCAGTGTGGCGGCAGTAAAACGTCTCCCCGCGCATGCAATCAGTACTGTTATTCATTCAATCTTTGGAGATCGCTGAGCCCGATACTTATATTTAGTTATCGGTGGTACATTTTCAATTTCTTTTGTTTTCTTACTTAATTTTTGATTCGGTGGTTCCACTACTCCGGCCGATAAAAGGCTCTGGGTATTGTTTAACCACTTATAGGATATGTTGTCTGCTTTTTAATTTAGTCTTTTGGCTGTTCCTTGTGATACGCAGGTTTCATAACCGCTGCTCCCAACTAAATTCCATTATGTTTATTTCGCTCATCGGGGCATTTAATTTTATTAGATACTGGGACCATACGCCGTACGACATGTGGAAGCAAATAACTCCATGTCCACCGCCGTATGCATGCCATCTTCGGGATGGTTAAAATTGTGTACTATTGATTTTATGAATATTGAGTTCTGCTCAACCCGGGGCTAGAGGGCGTGAGCGGTAGCTAGCATATTTCACTACCGCTCATGAACAGTCTCAGTCAAACCGAGACTGCAATATTTCGTATGTGTCGTGCTCGGCCGTTTCCAAAGGTCCATTATCATACTCTTTTTGATTGTGTATAGTATACTTATCTTATTATTATCATTGTTGTTATATTTTTCTGAGTATATCTAAGTAAAGCAACATATAATTGAATATATAAAGCAAAATCAGCTTTTTCTATATTTTGTATTTAATGGTTTGTTTTGAAGTTGAAACTAGTTAGAAAACGCTGACCTTTATGAACTTTACTGACTTTGCTGACCTTGTATGTTTTTAGTATACTTATCTCATTTGAATCATTGTTTTCATGTTTTTTTTTCAGTTAGAAATACATTTTGGTTTCCAACATTTAGATTAACCCAAGCTTCAAAAATCTCTAGAGATGATAACTTGTTCGTTAACAGAGATACCCAGTTTACCTTATTAGGAGAGCGCTAAACATCTGCTAACATCGTTTTGTATACTAAGTTTACATATTTATTTTCTGGACAATGTAATTTTTTTAACCAATATGGGTTTTAACCAATATAATATGATTATAAGGAATCGTCTACTATGGAAAGAAATTCTGCCTCATTCCCAAGTCAGGAAGTACTTCCGGGTCGCAGGATGCTAAAATAGTTCCTTGAACAAATTCAAAGTTGCATGCTTTTCCCAACATTAGTTTTTATTTCATTGTTGAATCTAACCTGATGTGAAAATATTATGTGTGTTGTCATGATTAGTTACTATTGTTTGTCAGGATTATTTCTAAGGAGAGTATGACCACATAGGTAAGGTAGAGATGAGGTTTTGACGGATGTTTATTTTGAAATACGCATAGTGTGAATCAATGACGGGAAATGTTGAAAAACTGAATCAGTGTTTTATTTCAGAAATGGGACCAAATGTGTTTAATTCGCAGAAGTAAATGGCATTTAAGCAAAGAATGTTGTAGAACTTGTGACTGATCTCCAAAAATAGCCTATTTAGCATTGTGTTCAATGGGCTGATTTTCACCGGTAGGACACCTAGACGGACAGAAACCCTTTTTATATACATATGGATGTCCAATTATTTTTCTTGAATTATCTCCCTTAGTAATAATTCTCCATTTACACATTTCAAAGTCGCAGTTCATGCGAAAAGTGCACAACAATATGTACTCTGCCATCAACAAGGTATGTACAAATAAACTGTATTATCTGTTTTCAATAGTGTCAATACTATGAACTGAAATTCAGGAGTCTGTATAACAAAAAGTGATCTCCTGGCAATATCGTGTCGTTTTATGTTTTACAATTGATCGGACATTTAATTAAGGTACATGTATATTCTTTGGAAATCACATGGAATTATATAGGGATTTCGCCAAATCCTGGAACTAACATTATCTGAGTGTTGTTTACACGAAAATTTGAAAGCAAAATATAAACATATCAATCTAGGTAGTAGGGATAAGATACAGTAAATTAAATCCATATACTTATAAAATAACATTTTACCTTTCTCAATATGCCTTTGTTATGAATATACCAACACAGGTACACACTGTCCATTGTGCAGTCATAGGTGAATGCAAATTTAGAAAAGGATTAGTGTATTAACAACAAAGGAATACTGGACTGTATATAATTAGGATTGTGTAATGGAAAAGTGACTGAAACAAAGATTGTTTATAAACATGTTATCCTGCAAATATTCCACTATTTTGTATCCCTACTACCTAGATTGGTATATAAAGAGCTCATATTGCAAATGTTGTGAAGAAATACTTAGAAACGTTTCAGTTCTAGGATTTCACGCATGCGTTATATAATTCCATATGATTCAATGTGATTTACAAGGACTTAGCTTGACCCTTAAGGGTACGCATAATTTACAAAGTGGGTGGTGTAGTGCAAAAATTAAAAGTATATTTTTTGTTTCAAATAAAATGTGTTACCAACAATCAAGTGTCACCTACATATTGTTGTTATATATTGAAGATTTGTTTGCAATATTACCTATTAAAAGCAGCAGACGAAGCAAATATTTGCATTTTTACATCGGTACTGTACGTACATACTTCAAACAGGGAGTACATACTTCAAATTAACAATCCTAGTTACTTCTGAGATTAAGTAAACACTGCCTAACATTGACCAACAACTTCTCAACAATCTTTAGAAGAGAAAACAAGAAGTGAATATACACAAGATGAAAGAAAAGATATCTCATGTTGACACTCCATAAACAAATTCTATATATTTTGACATGCAGATTTTGGCCCAAAACACATGTTACACTATGTTACATTACAGGTATTACACATTATATTCCCAAATGCAGTTTGACGAATTTAGATGAGTAGTTGCCACAAAAAATATTTATTGACAGACCAACGATACATAACACACCATGGCAAAATACTGGTAATCTTTAATCAGTAGAAGTCAAAATAAAAACATATAGTATTTTGTTTAAAAAAAGAACACATTTTGTCAAGCATTCAGTAAGTACGTCACAGATAATTGATTCTGTTATGTCGGATGCTATTATATATACATTGTAATTTCTTGAAGTTAAGTTGATACGAGTTCTTGTTATCATTCATAGTTAAAAAGTAAAAACAGTACTGTATATATGTACTATGTATGCATACATTAGCTTTGTTCTTTGTGGTATCCCCATAATTAACACACTAATAATTCCAACTTGAAATAATTTCAATCACTGACTTTAATACCATTCCTATAATTTCTAGTTGTTAATAATCAAACGACAAGACGATGTGTTGCCATACTTTTTCAAAACACAAAATCTCGTGAAACTGCTGTAGCGATTTACTTCGAAACGTGTTTGTTTACTTCTGATAATAAAATCTAAAACCCTTTATACGTACCTTATTTTGACAGAATTACCACAGGAGTATTTTAGAAATTGATATTTAGCTTAAAGGGAGTTCATATTCTCTTAAAATCTTCGGAAAAAACATCTTGCATGAAATTTTATTTTGAAGCGGAAGTCGTTAACTACTTCCGGATATAATAATTGCCAGTAAGAAACTATTCCCATTATTTTTTATTTTTTTAGCTTAAAAAAACTACAAATTAATGTTTATTTCTTCCATTTTATGTAAAACAAATAATCAAACACCAATATGCTAAAAGTATCCTTGTTTAATAGATAACTAGGAATCAACACTAGGCTTTTGTTTTTATCGTTGCCAATTTCACAAGTAGTCTTCGCCTCGTTCAGCCGGCCTGCTTCGGATGTATTCCCAACGCTAAGCTATACGGCTTCAGAACAGACTAGGCATTTTCTGTTCGAGATTAGTTTCCGAGATGTTGCTTTGTCATGCGGATGAATCGATAAGTTTACAATAAGTTAGTCGGTCTTCAATTGTTGAAACATTGAATGAAACGGAAAACATATGGTGCAATATTTTAACTGAGTTTTATAGTTAATCAATGTTTTTTTACATATCAGTTTATTTAAATAAGTTCGGCGACGATTGTCACGTTTGAATACGTTTGTTAACCTATATTTAGGGTTTGTTTACGTTTTGTTATGAATGAAAACAATGGATGCTAAATGGATGTACTAAAATTGACAACACCACCACACTTATTTACGAATTACTAAAGATTTGCGTTGAGTTAAGGTAAAAAGCTCCAAAATATTTTTGGAAAGTGCTATATCTGTGTAAGAACATTTTACAAGTGCATAAAATATGTACGGTTAAGTAGATTGGACGCATGTTTTAAGCCCTACTGTTTTTTTTATTTATTATGCAATTAGTAAAATAATTTTAATTTGTAATGCTTTTAATTTAATCTCACCTGACATATTTAGAAGAAAATATGAGCTTTGGTTAAGGAAAATCTTAAGTGAAAGAAGAAAATACTATATTGCTTTTAACCACCCCCATCCACTTTGTAAAATATGCGTACCTTTAAGAAATGGCTCATAAACCTTTCTGACTGTAACTGAAACGGAAACATAAACGACAGACCCAATAAAAAAATATTAAGATGTCTGTGCATAAACGTAATCCATAATTCAACGAAATCTGAGGGACATTCTCAAAGACGATTTTCAAAATAATTAGTTTGATACTAACCACAAGGGTTCAGGCATTTATTAATATATCAAGTGTGCTTGTTTCTTCTTTTGACCAAAGAAGCACAAATGTTAACAACATTTGATAACAATGAATGGCACCAAAAGAACTAATAACCGTCAAAATGTGGATATTTACAAACTATTCAATGACAGGCAATTAAATTCAACATGAAGTCATTTGATGACGTACATATTGATTCGAGGTGACTCTGTAAACTCTGTTCATTCGTTACAAAGTGAATTGATACCGTTCTTTAGTGAAATGATACGGTGTAAAATTTCAAACCATACGATGCAAATAGAAATCATTCAGTGCAATGACAAACCATTTGACAAAAAAAACTAATGCAATACAATAAAATACAAGTCGGTACGATGAAAACTTAAACGATTCATCGAAAAATGTGAAGTGATGCAGAACAAAATAAATCAACATGATGCAATATGAATCAGTTTAACGCAAACACATTTAGTCTGTGGGTAAGTAAAATGATCGGGCGAAAACAAAGTCAGTGCAATGCAAACGCAATCCGTTCGACAGACTTTGTACAGACCCCTGGCTGGATTTCAACGAAAGTCGTTGCCATGTTCCGGTTGAATGATTTTTGGCAGAGTTGTGGCCCGTTATACATAAACGTTATCCGCACTAGTTTTCCCGAACCTCTGGTTGAATTTCAATGAAACTTCACAGGAATGATCAATACCAAGCCTAGTTGCGCATATCGTTGTCATATCCCGGTTGTGGCTCCTTAAGATGTATTTTGTTCGGACTAGTTTTCCTCAACCACCATTCAGCTTTCAATGAAACTCGGTTGCGTATATCATTGTATTGTCCATTTAAAGGTTTTAATACATAAGCTTTGTCCCGACAACTTCCTGGATTTCCACGAAACTTGACAGGGATGACCAATACCAAGCCTAGTTGCACATATCTTCGTCGTGTTCCAGTTTGATGATTTTTGGCGGATTTATGTCCCTTTCTCCTGTAGGGGAGACATCTTATTTTACTAAAACAACCCTTAGTTCTAATTTATTATGGTTATTTAGGGACTCGAGGCACAACATTTATATAAAATGGGGTTTGATCGCCTGTATCAAGGGGCCCCTATACAGGCGATTAAAACCTATTTTATACAATTGTTGTACCTCGAGCCCCTAAATAACCATACCAAATTAGAACTAGGGCCTCTTGTTTAAGTTGTAAGCATGGGTTAAGTTTCTGTTGTGGGTGTTTTTTGTGTTTTTTTGCAATGTTTTAAAAGAAGTACTGATGGAAATTTTATGACGACAACCCTTGAGCAGTCGTAGGAGCCGTTTTAGCCGGTAGAGCGTCCACAGGCTCTCTTGGGCCTCTTGTTAAGGTTTGGTCTATTGAAATACGGTGGTTATTCACGCAGGCTTTGATGTCTTCAAAAAGCTTTATGGTAGGTACACACCGTAAGAGCTACGGTTCTCGCAGATATCTCCAATGTTGCTACTACTTCTATTGAAGAAGAAACACACACAAACTTCAACACGTTTTCTTATTATTATTCCGCCAGTTTACCAGTAACCTGCCTCTATTTTCATTTCTAACGCGTGACGTTTCTAAATGCTTATGTTCATGACCACAGTACCGTAGAGCAAACACCGCAGCTCTACGTGCCTTGACCGAGTTCGCTATTAACTTGAACTGTTTCAAAATATCAATTTGTGTATGCCATTTATTTTATTTCAGGAAGACACCACATAAGGCGATATTGAAGCGTCCACCTTTAAATACAAATGAATATAACAGAACAGCAACCGTTAAAATGTGTGCGGCACAGTATTTAGACAGTCAAGTTGTCTCAAAATACATAATGCGCATTCATACAGGCGAGAAACCATATACGTGTAGCATGTGTAGTAAAGGATTTATCAAAGCTGGACATCTTAAAACTCACATGTGCATACATACAGGCGAGACACCATATACATGTAGCTTGTGCAGTAAAGGATTTACAGAGTCGGGTAATCTTAAAAGACACATGCGCATACATACAGGCGAGACACCATATAAGTGTAGCATGTGCAGTAAAGGATTTACTCATTCAAGTAATCTTAACACACACATGTACAAGCATACAGAGGAGAAACCATATAAGTGTAGCATTTGCACTAATGGATTTACCGCGCTTCGCCATCTTCAAATTCATATGCGCACACATACAGGCGAGACATCGTATAAGTGTACAATCTGCAGTAAAGGATTTATCAAGGCGGGACATCTTAAAACTCACATGCGCATACATGCATGCGAGACACCATATATGTGTAGCGTGTGCAGTAAAGGATTTATCAATGCGGGACATCTTAGAACTCACATGCGCATACATACAGGCGAAACACCATATACGTGTAGCGTGTGCAGTAAAGGATTTACCGAGTCAGGTAACCTTAAAAGACACATGCGCATACATACAGACGAGACACCATATAAGTGTAGCATGTGCAGTAAAGGATTTACCCATTCAGGTAATCTGAACACACACATGTACACGCATACAGAGGAGAAACCATATAAGTGTATCATTTGCAGTAATGGATTTACCGCGCTTGGCCATCTTAAAACTCATATGCGCACACATACAGGCGAGAAACCCTATAAGTGTACAGTCTGCAGTAAAGGATTTATCAAGGCGGGACATCTGAATACTCACATTTGCGTACATACAGGCGAGACACCATATACGTGTAGCGTGTGCAGTAAAGGATTTGCCGAGTCGGGACATCTTAAAATGCACATACGCAAACATTCAGGCGAGACACCATATACGTGTGGTGTTTGCGGTAAAGGATTTATCAAGTCGGGACATCTTAAAAAACACATGTATATACATACTGGCGAGACACCATACAGTTGCAGATTGTGCAGTAAAGTATTTAACCAGGCAGGTAATCTTAAAAGACACATGCGCATACATACAGGTGCGACACCATATAAGTGTAGCATGTGCAGTAAAGGATTTACCCAGTCAGGTAGTTTTAAAAGACACATGCGCATCCATAAAGGCGAGACACCATATCAGTATCATGTGCATTAAAGGATTTAACCAATCGGGTAGTCTTAAAACGCACATGCATGTACATACTGGAGAGACAACACATAAGTGTCTCGTGTGCAGTAAAGGATTTACCGAGTCGAGCAGTAATCTTAAAACTCGCAAGCATATAAATACAGGAGAGGCACTATGTAAGTGTAGCACTTTCAGTGAAGTATATACCGAGTCTGGTAATCTTAAAACTCGCAAGCATATATAGACAGGAGAGACACTATGTAAGTGTAGCATCTGTAGTGAAGTATATACCGAGTCTGGTAATCTTAAAACTCGCAAGCAGATACATACAGGAGAGACACTATGTAAGTGTAGCATGTGTAGTGCAGTATATACCGAGTTAGGTAATCTTAAAACTCGCAAGCATATACATACAGGAGAGACACTATGTAAGTGTAGCATGTGCAGTGAAGTATATACCGACCCAGGTAATCGTAAAACTCGCAAGTATATACATACAGGCGAAACACCATATCCGTGTAGCTTGTGCAGATGAACAGATTCTTGCATACCGAACAAGGATATCCGCCATTTTACCGGGGTTAGATATTTCCATCTCACCCTAGGGTCGAGATAAAATTCACGCGCGCCAACATCCGGTATGCAGGAAAACATAAAAAACGTTAGTAGCTGGCGGCGAAAACGCACAAAATGTCTCTGATATGCAAGAAAAAGAATCTGTCATGGTTATATGGTTCAGATAGGGAATTCCAACCCTCGGTATAAGTGTTTTAATCGGAACCTCGGCAGAGCCTCTGTTCCGATAAAAACACTTATTCCTTGTGTTGGAATTCCCTAGAGCCGAGGTTCCGATTAAAACACTTATACAGAGGGTTGGAATTCCCTATCTTCACCGGATACTCATGAAAGATTCTTATAGTCATGCACCCTTGAAGTACAAAAGCGCATACATACAAACGGGACGCCATATACATATAGCGTGATCAGTAAAGCACCAGTATCCAGGCTGGTTCATGAGCTTTCGTTTTGTATAATTGATATACAAAGTGTTAGTTTACACCCAGATACAGGTAAAATACTTGACAAGGAAACTGATTGACATGTGAGTGGGCTCATGTGAGTGCCTTTTCCGATAAATGTGTCATACTTCGTATGTTATCTAGCCAGTCTTGAGAACTTACACCTTGAATACTAGTAGATGAAGGATAATAGGCGGTATGGAAACCTGTTTTTCAAATAAAGCACGCACCGTTTTCTCCACATATAATATTTAATGTTTGTACTTGTATCGTATAGATCCTACGTTACAGAAACTTCGTTATTCTGATTTAATCCTCTCAAAAATAATATAATATATCTAAATTAAGTGTATCAGTATTGATCTGGCGTCTTTCTATGGTAAAATGTTGTATATATACCTGAGGTTATAATCACTTAAAGTGAAGCCTCTATCGTATAAATTATACACTATGGTTGTCGTTATTTGACAGAAAGGCACGAAGATATTCGACACGTTCAGTAGTACGACCTTAGTATGGCCCTATACCAAAACCAATCTTTTAGGTTGGCTAGGTGGTCGAGTGGTCTTAGGCATCGGTTATTGCGGTGTCGAAGTAAGTGTCCTAGGTGCGGGTTCGAATCCGCTGGTAAGTGGTTTGTACAACATTTTCTCCACATATAATATATATATATATATATATATATATACATGTTATGTTGCACTAAATCGGCCGGATGTGCTTGCTGGTGCAGTCGAAATGAGTTTTTTTTTTGGTGCAGTTTCCTATTTTTTGCTTTAACTGTATTCTGAACATGTTATTGAGCTTTGACCCGGTGTTGGAATATAACTGAAAACATGTTTCTTAGAAGATATTAAATCCCCTATTTCCTTGTTGATGTTTAATAGCAGACCTGTTTTTGTGCATGATGAAGTAAGTTTCCCAGAATTCTAGGTTTGAGATTTTAACAGGTTGTCAACATTTTCTCTTTAATACCCATATGGAGATTCATTTAGGCTATGATAGCCTATAAGAAATCATATATTCGTCAAAATTGCATAAACATTTATTCAGCATGTATTTTGTTTGAAAAAGTAAGTTGAACTCAGTAGTTTAGATAATAGCGGTTCCAAGACAGTTTCCCCTTGCGGCGACTCAAAACAACAAGCATTTAAAATTTGCTAGCCACGGCTCTCAACCCAAGCACACCGTCGTTAAAAAATTGATAAAAACAACTTTTAGTCAGTTTAAATAACGATGATACGCTTGTTGTTAAACGCCTTTAACACATTTTAAATTGCTTGAGTAAACCCCGCTCTGGAAAACTCCCCTAATACCGTTATTATCCATACTACTGACCAATCTGGTTTGTCAATTCAATAAAAATAATATTGTGTCTATACGATATGCTAGATTATTTTAATGTACTGTCTCCTTTTATAAATAACGAACAACCAAAACATTTGAAATCAACAAACAAATATGTGTCATTGTCTATATATAGACATAACGGTTTTTCGTGAACGGAAGTTTAGTAGTATTTATACAGCCGGTATCGTCGCAGTTTAGAGCTACACGGCTTATGGTAAATTTATATATATAGTACATTATCTGTCTAAAGTATCTTGACCAGTAACTAGTATTTACCTCTTGTCATCAAATGCTGATAAACCGTTTTTATTTATTATATAACTGTTTATTCCCACCTTTTTTCAAGAAAAAGTGGGGATCATGTATTCCTGTCCGTCCGTTCGTACGTACGTCCGTGTTGCGTAACTCCTCCTAAACCACTAGGCGGAATTCAACCAAATTCATGACAACGTTCAAGAGAAACATTATTTTTGACTCCGCCCAGGGGGTCAAAAGGTCAAATACTCTAAAAATTCAACAACACTATAATTTTTCTTTTTTTTTTACATACACATTGGTATTTATACCCATCTATATAAGAATCACAACATATAAAACGGATTTTTTATTTCAACCTCCGATGTGTGACCGGGAGTTTGGCAAATGTCATAGGGGTGGGTTCTTTTTTTTTTTTATTACGTCTCATGAATTCAACTAAACTTTGTGTAGTACTTCACCACATCATAACGACGTTTAAGAGCAGGAATATGTTTGACTCCGCCCCAAGGGGGCCTGCCCCAGGGGTCAAAAGGTCAAATACTTGTTTATCATGATTCTTATGTTGCCAGGAAACTATGGTATTGCAGATCATGATTTCTTCTGTTTCCATAATCTTGCGTTCAGGAGGAAGGTAACAGTTGCTTCTACTCTATAACCTCCCTCCTGCTGGCCAATGTTGACTTCCAATTAACAAACGCGACACTTTCTGTGCGCACCCAATAGTGTGAACGTGCAAAGAAACCATTTCCAATATTAGCCTGCATTCACTCAAAAAACTATTTTCTTACGTATTGATACCAAGTTCAAGTTATCACGAGTTGTACTTATTATTTAATTTGGCTTCAAAGTCAGCGTATTGGGTTTATTTTTCTGACAGTATTTTGGTATCGATGGAGTTTCATTCGGAGCCCTTCGGCAATCTTCCGCTATGGGAATTAACGGTGTTGGTATAACAATAAACTTCTCAAAAACAAACGCGACAGATAACGCTGGTTTGTACTTGTTTATTGACTGATGGTCACCATGTACGATATAAGTGATTCATTTTAACTTTTTATTCCCATGCACTTTTTAAATAGTGATCTAGTCGGACTCGGTATATGAAGTGAAACGTACATTTTTTGAGGACGTCTTTTCCGACTACTGTTGCTAGGGAGCTGTGGTATTGTTTATCATGATGTATGGCAGGTACAAACTTTGGGGGTTGATTGGCATATTGCCAGAGATGTGCATGAGACTTTTGAGAAATGTTGATGCAGTGTCGGAAAACGGAGCTAGGGGAGATAATCCATGCATCTCTGACTTGCACTTCAAAAATGTGGGATCTTCGATGGCTCACCATCGACTACATGTGTTTTGATCTAATAACGTTCATTTAATGGTTCATTTCTGTTGCAGAACATATAAATAAAATGTTCTTATAGTTATCATACGTTATATTTTTTTATTTTTTGTAAGGCACTAGCCTGGGTCACAGCCTGTATACAAGTGACACTCTGGTATACAGCATGTACATATTGTAAGTAAGGCACCAGCCTGGGTCACAGCCTGTATACAAGTGACACTCTGGTATGCAGCATGTACATATCGTAAGTTAGGGACTAGCCTGGGTCACAGCCTGTATACAAGTGACACTCTGGTATACAGCATGTACATATCGTAAGTAAGGCACCAGCCTGGGTCACAGCCTGTATACAAGTGACAATCTGGTATACAGCATGTACATATCGTAAGTAAGGCACTAGCCTGGGTCACAGCCTGTATACAAGTGACAATCTGATATACAGCATGTACATATCGTAAGTAAGGCACCAGCCGGGTCACAGCCTGTATACATGTGGAGATCTGGTATACAGCATGTTCATATCGTAGGTAAGGCACCAGCCGGCTCACAGCCTGTATACATGTGGAGATTTGGTATACAGTATGTACATGCCGTAAATAAGGCACTAACCTGGGTCCGAGCCTGTATACATGTGGAGATCTGGTATACATGTCGTAAGTAAGGCACTAGCATGGGTCACAGCCTGTATATTTTTATGTTGTAGACTTTATGTTGTTAAGATTTTAATGTAATTTTCAAGGCGCGACGTAGTTTTTGATGTTATTGTAGGTTCGTTTTTTTTCCTAAGTTACATTCAAAATATTTGGTACTTTCTGTTATGTAACCGGGTACAGGTAAATGGTGAATAATCGATTCCTAAACTTATGTCCTCGATCGCTCTGTGGTTAGAGCCCTGGTACGTTTAACCAGAACCCTGGTTTCGAGTCCCGGTTGCGGAATGATTTTTTTCACATTTTGGCGCTCGTCCGGGAGCCAGGACATTGTCTGTTAGCATGAAACAGTATGAAACTATGTCTAGAGCTAGCCGACACGTCAGCTTTATTTCCAAGACTGACTAAAAACTACCTAATGACCAATCAGATTTTACCTGGATGTCAGATGATCTACTTTCCCTCTAAAACCTATTCAGCTATGACCAGCACTATTAAAGGGTGTTAGCCTAATAATGTTGATGTTAGCATAAATTCAACACATGCAGTTATTAGTTCCTTAATGAGGATACAAACAGTAAAAACACACTCTACCACATGTATATCTTTTTTAAGTTGGCTTCGTATTGTAATGTACATGTTTACTGTTACATTGTATGATTCTATGGCGACCTGCGCAGTTTCACATAAACACAGCAGAGAGACAAATGTATGTTATTTTACGGTAAAATACAGCTGTTCCATTAAATGCCTCCGCGTAGTTTTTATCCGTTGGAAGCGCCATGTTACCTGACGTCACATTTTATACCGTTAACGTCACAGAACGAAAGTAAATACATATTTTGGTAAATATACGTCACGAAGACATACTCAACAGAAATGTTAATGGAATTTTAATTACAACAAATTTGCCTTGCCCCGAACCTTGCACCCCCACGATATAAATCCATCATATGCATCAATACATATGCATATCACAAAATGTCACAGGTAGAGCGTATTGGTCGTACATAGCACTTATAAGCACCTGTTAATTACACCCTAATCCATTGTTCAGTTAAAACCAATTCACAATGTCCATGATATATTCAGGTAACACGTAAAAGCGTGCACATTTTAAGTGTCCGCCAGAGGGCGTCCGAAAGGGCCGTTTAATTAGTTTAGTTTTGTGCTAATGCATGTAAAATGTATAGGTCTATCTCTTTAAACAGCAAAGTTGTTTAAGGGTCCTTTCGTGCAGATTTAATCGCGAGCGCCTTACGCTTAACGCGTTGTTGATTTTCTGAAATTGCCATACTAAGGCAATAAAAACTTCGTCAAACCGCTGTAGTTAGCTGTCCGTAAAGCTGCATCGTGCAAGTAAAACGGTGCACCGTGCAGGTGAATCGTATTTCTAGCACGTAGTTATAACCTCACATGAACGCCGAGCAGAGCGAGGTGTTACTCGAAGGAAAATAAAGCTAATTAAACAGAGATTACATCAAGCGAAGCGACGTTATATAGCTAATTTCACCGAGCGAAGCGAGGTCTTGTGCATTGAATATAACAAACATGTAAATTAAGTTTGTTTTCGATTCTCTTCTATTCTATTCAGTGTTTTCGCTGGCTTAAGTCCATTCATTTCAACATATTTATTTTATTTATTTTTTACAATGTATCCTTCCCCTCTCTCTGAGGCGGCTCTAAATAACCTATACTGTGTTGATGAGCCGTTAAACAACATTCAAATCAATTCAATCTAATTTGTTCAAAAACAACAAAATCCACGATTTAATGCTTGATTACGTTTAAATAAAAGTGATTTCGTCAATATTTATTATTTAAAAAAATAAAGATAGGATATAATAGCCTGATTCTCTGGCTTAAAACAGAATATAATAGAATAACTTTTATTTTCAAATCAAGGACCATCACTGGCATTACACTCACAGTACTAGGTACTACCTTTGTGAAGGGCAAAACTATAACCAGTCTTTGATTGCAGTAAAAGTATCAGTTAAAATGATTCATTTAGAAACACCAACAAATGTAAAAACAATCCAAAATATGAATCAAATTTGATGTAGAAGCACTCGAGCAGATGTTTTGATTTTGCATTGAGTTTAGAAAACTCCACTGATGTACACTATAAGGCATGACAGTATGAGTATTGCACACATTATTTAATAGCTCTAGTCTATTAACTTAAAACGACGCTTGCCACTGTTCAGCAACAACAAAATCAACGATTTAATGCTTGATTATGTTTATTTAAAAGTGACTGTGTCAATATGTAAGTTAGTTTTACTAGATCTATTTTTTTTATTAGATCTACATGCGGTGATTTTCACTTGAAAGCAGTCCAGTACTATAGAACCAGTACTATACACCTCCCGCCATCCGTAAGTATCGACACATCCTCACAAGTCGAGCTCCCCGTGGGAGTCGAACCTGCAGCGGTGATAGGCGAGAAGGTTTACAACGCAACATTCAGTATCACATGAAACAATTCATTCCTATTCCTTCCTACCTGATCATTGCTGCTAAGTGAAGGCATTTACAGTTAGCAAATAGGAATAGATTGGATCATCCTGAGAAGTCTGATAAAAAAGAAGTATGCATACATAAGTATACTGATCATGCTTATTCAAGTTCACCTGACAACTGTGGCCGATTTGCTTCACAATTATTATTATTAAATTATTTCGTTTATTTATTATTATTATTTTATTTATTTTGGAAAACATTTCCACCACTTAACTTGTTCAATATTGCTTTGTTCTGGATATGTTCATAGAAGAAAGTTTATCTAAAATGTTTCATATTATCCTGCTCCCACAAAAACAATGCATGTATTCAATACTTTTTTCACAAATTAGGCAGTTTTTGCGCTTTTTTTTCTCCACCAAAATGACTAGGCTAGGGTCGGGAGTCTTTACAATTTTTAGGGGGTAAAAGCCCTGCCAACATTACAATGGAAATGACACTGCAGTGCTTGGTTTGATTTAGTTTAAACTTATTAACTTTACATCGATTGTAACGAAAGCTCTATGAACTTATTTGAATCACTCTCGATGTCTTCCTGTGTAGAACCAGTACTAAGCAATGCAGATAAAGTGTCTTGCTCAGGGACACAACGCAATGGCGGGAATCGAACTCACGACTTTTGAATCATGGGCCTAACGCTCTACTACTAGATCACAGCGCTCCACGGTTTGATTTGGAAGTAATAGAGTATAATGTGTAGATCCCCATTTCGATTTTGAGTAGTTATGCTTAATTAATTCGTTGAATTAGTTTTTTTTATGTGATGATCTCAAAGTTTGTAGGTGAATAGTAGTGGGTTGCGTTTTTTGTGTGTCCCTTAGAACGGAGCAACTGAGTTGGGTTTAGAAAATCTCTATGTTATAAGGTACTGTTATAAGGTATTACAGTATGAGTAATATTACACAATGTAACCATTTTATTTACTTAAACCCGGGACTCATATACATATGTAATATAGACGGGTCCTGCTTAAACCGACGCTCGCCGTGAGGCAGTGCCTTATTCATATTACTGCAAATCTAGCCACGTGTGTTACGGAATGAACTGGGAAATAATGGTTTGGGCGTAACGTTTGCTATAAAATCCATTGTCTTCTAGTTTTGGCCGGGATTGCTCGATAGTTGCTTTGTTTGGAGCAAAAGTTGGACGGCGAAATTCACAGACAATATGTGGTCAGTATTTATTTGATGAACTTTTATCGTACATTTGTATTCAGTGGGCGGGGCCATCTTGGTTGGCGGTTACGACATCAGGTTTCTCAAACATTAAGTTGAGACTAGCATATGATTTTGAAGTTACTTTATTAGATGTAATTATTGTAATTGATCATTAAATGTAAAACAGCCTATAACTCAGTGATTGTAATACACGATTGAATTGATAACATTGTATATTAGGTGCATTAGTTAACAATGTGATGAGTGACTAGTATAAATGTTCGACGCGTATACATGGCGTTGTAGAATATACATCCATTGCTACTCATCATAATTAGAGAGTGCCTTTCATATATTTATTAGATAATGATTTGTTGGTGTAATGATAATTATATAAGATTGGTGTGTTTATGAACCGATATCTAAAACGTATGTATTATTACAGCCTAAGCGATCCAGGTTTGGATATAAGCCTCCCGGAGTGGGGCTAAGCCTTTAGGGTGTGTAAGTCCTTTATGTGATTCGACACTAGAGTCAACATATAAAGTCACGAGCGGTGGAGACGGTCCCCGTACCTGTGGAACATGGCCAGGTTATAGAATCGGCAACCCCCGGGACACGAGGTGGGCCCGTTATCAGTCCTCACTGGAGGAACATCATTCACAACCTCAGTGGAGGTTAATCATCATTATATCGCATCATCAACACTTATAGAAGGCATTTGATGACATTCACTCATTGGATTCGCGCATCATCACATTCATGAGCTCTCGCGCATCACAGTTATCGCGCTAGATCATAATTCGTGTGAACATCAACATTGTTATTACTTTAACAACACTTTGGTGTCGTATATAATCAGTCGATACATTCAGTATTTGTGACAATACTAAGAACGTCGTAAACGTTCATGAGAACAGTCTTTTCATATTTCATATGTTATTCGCTTGGTCTTTTTGATAATTGTATATATATTTAACATATTTTAAAAGTTGCATTAAACTTAAGTAAATGCATTCACCGTCATTGATTCTTTCCTGAGTTAGCCCCAACCACTAGGGTCATCTTGCGACAACACATAACATTAATAAGCATCTTGAACAAGCTGAGAACGTTTGAAGTCATACAGTACTAGCTATATGACGTAAACAATGACTTCATTTTTGTCACGTGAATATTAGTTCATTTAAACATACTGTACCGCGCAGGACTTCTGGCTTCTGCCAAGTCATTGAGTACCTTCATTGTGGCTTTCTAGGCTTTTTTTTTTTTTGTATTATATGTACACGAGCATATTTGTGTTTTGCTTATATTGCCTATTGATGCTGCCTTGTTGGTTAGAGATTAAATCATGGCGGGGATTTCTTTATTTACACTGTCCTGTTTTAATGGGTTGACAGTAGGGTAAGTTTGAGGTTTGGTGCACCCTAGAACCGGTTTAAACCCCCAGTGGCCTACTTTGCCACTGACCGTTCCAAGGCGGTAGCCCTATTGTCAACCCGTTTGTGTTTGTGATGTCGTTTGCATTTTTTTATTACTTTTGCCTATTTGTTTGTCTGTTTGCGTGTTTGTTTTTGTGTTTTGTGGTTGACTGTCGCCCTTGAATTCTGCTTTCCCTGTCCGATATGTTTATCCTTCTTTACATAGGGCGCCCTATGGAACAGCAGCCTGATTACCTTGACCTCCGAGATAACATAGTGCCCCCACAATAACGTAATCAATGGGGTTATTGCCGTGATAGAATAGAAATAATAAATACGTACCTGTATTTGATCGGTGAATAAAACACAGTCATTCGGATGCGAGTAATTAAATCACTCCTGTTAACGCACTTTTAACGCACTAATTTAATTACTATTCATCCGTACTCCTAACTGTATTTTATGCACCGATGAAATACATGTACGTATTTATTCCTAATTACTAATATTATATTATTAGTGGGCCACCCTAGGTAAATAAATGAAAATGCTATGCAATAATATATTTGCAGTTAGATTTAAACAAATTTCGGCATGTACAAAATGTTTAGAATCGTGGTACATGTATGCTAAATATATCGGGAGACAGTACTAGTTAAACCCACAGTATACCTTATATAAATATCCAATGCGTTTTATAAAATGATCACCCGTAGTCAGTTCTCCATTTACACATTTCAAAGTCACAGTTCATGAGAAGATTTCACAACAATATGTACTCTGCCATCAACGAGGTATGTAACGTAACTGGTATTACTTACTTCTTCTAAGTATGCCGAATTTTACCATCTAACACTTTTTACAGTTTCTATTGTTTTTGATACGGGCAATCATTTTTAGTGTAGTCCGTTAGCCAATACTGGCCTACCGTGCACCCTTTTCGTACGTCATACGGGTCTGATGTATAACTTATTTTGGGCTTATACACCTTCTTATTTAAAACTCTGCTAAACTACGCCATGAGTAGGAAACATACATTTACTTTCGGGGGAACCAGTTACACCGGAAAAAACACACTTTTCCCGCAACTAAACGAAGTGTGTGTAACACGTGTACACGTACCTGTAGGTTACGATTGTGACAGGGACTAGTTTCAAACTATGGCAGTGCTTCATATAAACATGCATTGTTTCCCTGTTTCTTGATATCGGACTGTCAGCTTCAAAAAGGACAAAATACAATATTGATTTTTTTTAAACCGGGAAATTTATATTTGTAAGTTCAAATCCGATTATGCTTGATTATATTTGCAATGATGATCGATATTTGCGGCAAAATATCGCAATCATTTTTTTCGTCAACACATGTTTTCATCATGCACAGCTAATAGCAAAGTTTCTACAAATAGCGTAATTATTTCCATCTACTTTGCTTCAAAGTGTAGTGAATGTACATGGGTAACCACTAGGTGCTTGCGGTCCGATTCCCTGGAGATTTGGGTAGTCAGCAGTTTCCCGCCAACTGAGCTCACATGACCCCAGTCAGTCGTCACGTGACACCATCCAAGATCCCTGATTGGTAGCGGCACGGCGAGGAGGAGGCGGTCTCTTCGAAAGGGAAGTAGCCATTGTGTTGTTGGGCGTGCAAGAGTGAAGCGGAGACAAACCATATACATAGTGATTATTCATTGGATTAGTACCTGACTAGAAGACCTATGGACAGGTAGGAACACTTTACTGCTGTCAGAAGTGAAACGAACTTCACGCCTGAGAGGAAATTCACGTTGAAAGGGTGACCTCATAGCGTTGTGAACATCGCAACGGGGGTGAGCGGTTTTTACCCAGGCACCCTTTAGCGTGGTACACTCGGTAATCAATATGATATCCTAGGAAGCGTTTTTACATGTACGGGTGTGTTTGCCCCCGGAAAAGTAACTTAAAATGTACTTTTCTGTGGGGGTAAGAAAGAGCGCCACTGCGCATGCGTGAACAAATGTCGAACGGGAAGTGAGCCATTTAGATCCGGTATAAACATTGAAATTACAGTGGGGAATCCCTTGTAGTTTCAGTGAACAGGGCCTCTTTTGAACATTGTCCAGCGTGTTTACGTTTGATAGTGCGAATGTACCAAGCGTGCGTACGTTTGAGTATTTTGAATATTTAAAGATCATTGTATATCGCTGTGTATTTATCGTGTAATAAGGGAATATACCAAATATACCCCAACAGTTGTCATTAGTACCACGTCCGGGGGTGAGCACCCTTTTGACCGTCCCAGTGGCATACGGGGGACAGGGAAATTACTCATCAATTTTCAGAGTATTCTTCGGTACAGTACTCCCTTCATTAGCTTCTATAGAGGATGCAAAGCCCGCCCCCACCCACTCCCAAGTTAGGGGCAACAGCCCCATATGAGACCCCGAGTAAGGCGGATATCGAAAGCTTGAAAGATATGCTTAAAAAGTGGGTGTCACCACAGAGTGGGGTGGCAATCCCGAAAACAATTATAAAGGCAAAGATGGTGCGCTATGCCTCTTGCTCGTAATCGCCATCATCAAACGAAGAGGGGGATGATGAGAGCTCTGAAGACGAGCGTCACCCGGAGGTAGAGGTTCGAGGCAAATAGGGTGAACCGGATCCAGGGTATATGGTTTACGACCTGGATACAGGGGAGGACGTGGGGTACCCTTGGAGGCCCTGTGATAAGCATGGCAGGTGGGCAAACGGGGACGATCAGTGGGTACCCTGGGATCCGGGAGGAGGCCATACACCAAGAGGTGCGGGGCCTGTCCTGAAATGACGGTCTGGGAATTTGGGAGTGGTTGCTCCATCCCGACATCGACAGGATTCTAGACTATGCAAGAGGGAAGGGGAGGTGGATTACACAGTCACGCTGGGGCAGTAAAGCATTTAACGAGTCAGGTAGTCTTAAAATTCACATGCGCATACATCCATGTGAGACACCATACTCGTGCAGCGTGAGCAGTGGAGGATTTACCACGTCAACCAGTCTTAAAAGACACATGGACACACATATAGATGAGAAACCGTATAAGTGCAGTGTGTTCAGTAAAGTAACGTCTTGATTTATCTCTAGTGTACACGCTGTTGTAGGACATACGTTACTATAATGACTTGATTTATCTCTAGTGTACACGCTATCGTTTGACATACGTTACTATAACGTCTTGATTTATCTCTAGTGTAAACGCTATCGTAGGACATACGTTACTATAATGTCTTGATTTATCTCTAGTGTACACGCTATCGTATGACATACGTTCCTATAACGACTTGTTTTATCTCTAGTGTACATGCTATTGTATGACATACGTTACTGTAACGTCTTGATTTATCTCTCGAGTAAACGCTATCGTATGACATACGTTACTCTAATGTCTTGATTTATCTCTAGTATACACGCTATCGTATGACATACTTTTCTTGATTTATCTCTAGTATACACGCTATCCTATGGCATACGTTACTATAATGTCTTGAGTTATCTCTAGTGTACACGCTATTGTATGACATCATTACTATAATGACTTGATTTATCTCTAGTGTACACGCTATCGTATGACATACGTTACTATAACGTCTTGATTTATCTCTAGTGTACACGCTATCGTATGACATACGTTACTATAACTTCTTGATTTATCTCTAGTGTACACGCTATTGCATGACATACGTTACTATAATGACTTATTTTATCTCTAGTGTACACGCTGTCGTATGACATACGTTACTATAACGTCTTGATTTATCTCTAGTGTACACGCTGTCGTATGACATACGTTACTATAACGACTTGATTTATCTCTAGTTTACACGCTATCGTATGACATACGTTACTATAACGTCTTGATTTATCTCTATTGTAAACGCTATCGTATGACATACGTTACTATAATGACTTATTGTATCTCTAGTGTACACGCTGTCGTATGACATACGTTACTATAACGTCTTGATTTTTCTCTAGTGTACACGCTGTCGTATGACATACGTTACTATAACGACTTGATTTATCTCTAGTGTACACGCTATCGTATGACATACGTTACTATAACGTCTTGATTTTTCTCTAGTGTACACGCTGTCGTATGACATACGTTACTATAACGACTTGATTTATCTCTAGTGTAAACGCTATCGTATGACATACGTACTATAACGTCTTGATTTATCTCTAGTGTACACGCTGTCGTATGACATACGTTACTATAATGAATTGATTTATCTCTAGTGTACACGCTATCGTATGTCATACGTTACTAGAATGTCTTGATTTATCCCTAGTGTTCACGTTATCGTATGACATACGTTACTATAACGTCTTGATTTATCTCTAGTGTACACGCTATCGTATGCAATACGTTACTATAACGTCGTGATTTATCACTAGAGTACATGCTATCGTATGACATACGTTACTATAACGTCTTGATTTATCTGTAGTGTACACGCTGTCGTATGACATACGTTACTATACTGACTTGATTTATCTCTAGTGTACACGCTATCGTATGACATATGTTACTATAAAGTCTTGATTTATCTGTAGTGTTCACGCTATCGTATGACATACGTTACTATAACGTCTTGATTTATCTCTAGTGTACACGCTATCGTATGACATACGTTACTATAATGACTTGATTTATCTCTAGTGTACACGCTGTTGTATGATATACGTTACTAGAATGTCTTTATTTATCCATAGTGTTCACGTTATCGTATGACATACGTTACTATAACGTCTTGATTTATCTCTAGTGTAAACGCTATCGTATGACATACGTTAAGATAATGTTTTGACTTATTTGTAGTGTACACGCTATCGTATGACACACGTTACTATAACGACTTGTTTTATCTCTAGTGTACACGCTGTTGTATGACATACGTTACTATAACCTCTTGATGTATCTCTAGTGTACACGCTATAGTATTATATATGTTACTACAACGTGTTGATTTATCTTTAGTGTAATCGCTATCGTATGACATACGTTACTATAATGACTTATTTTATCTCTAGTGTACACGCTATCGTATGGCATACGTTATTATAACGTCTTGATTTATCTCTAGTGTACAGCTATCGTATGACATACATTACTATAACGTTTTGATTTATCTCTATTGTACACGCTATCGTATGATATACGTTACTATAACGTCTTGATTTATCTCTAGTGTACACGCTATCGTATGACATACGTTACTATAATGTCTTGATTTATCCCTAGTGTTCACGCTATCGTATGACATACGTTACTATAACGTCTTGATTTATCTCTAGGGTACACGCTATCGTATGACATACGTTACTATAATGTCTTGATTCATCCCTAGTGTTCATGCTATCGTATGACATACGTTGCTATAACGTCTTGATTTATCTCTAGTGTACACGCTATCGTATGACATACGTTACTATAATGTCTTGATTTATCTCTAGTGTACACGCTATAGTATGACATACGTTACTATAATGTCTTGATGTATCTCTAGTGTACACGCTATCGTACGTCATACGTTACAATAACGTCTAGATTTGTCTCTAGTGTACACGCTATCGTATGACATACGTTACTATAACGTCTTGATTTATCCCTAGTGTTCGCGTTATCGTATGACATACGTTACTATAATTACTTGATTTATCTGTAGTGTACACGCTATCGTATGACATCCGTTACTATAACGTTTAGATTTATCTCTAGTCTACACGCTACGCTATAGTATGACATACGTTACTATAACGTCTTGATTTATCTCTAGTGTTCACGCTATCGTATAACATAAGTTACTATCACTTCTTGATTTATCTCTAGTGTAAAAGCTATCGTATGATATACGTTACTATAACGATTTGTTTTATCTCTAGTGTACACGCTGTTGTATGACATACGTTACTATAACGTCTTGATTTATCTCTAGTGTTAACGCTATCGTATGACATACGTTACTATAATGTCTTGATTTATCCCTAGTGTACAAGCTATCGTATGGCATACGTTACTATACCGAGTTGTTTTATCTCTAGTGTACATGCTGTTGTATGACATACGTTACTATAACGTCTTGATTTATCTCTAGTGTACACGCTATCGTATGACATATGTTACTATAATGCCTTGATTTATCTCTAGTGTACACGCTATCGTATGACATACGTTACTATAAAGTCTTGATTTATCTCAAGTGTACACGCTATCGTATTACATACATTAATGTCTTGATTTATCTCTAGTGTACACGCTATCGTATGACATACGTTACTATAACGTCTTGATTTATCTGTTGTGTACACGCTGTCGTATGACATACGTTACTATAATGACTTGTTTTATCTCTAGAGTTCACGCTATCGTATGACATACGTTACTATAAAGTCTTGATTTATCTCTATTGTACACGCTATCGTATGACATACATTACTATAACGTCTTGATTTATCTCTAGTGTACACGCTATCGTATGACATACGTTTCTATAATGACTTGATTTATTTCTAGTGTACACGCTATCGTATGACTTACGTTACCATAACGTCTTGATTTATCTCTAGTGTACACGCTATCGTATGACATACGTAACTATAACGTCTTGATTTATCTCTAGTGTACACGCTATCGTATGACATACGTTACTATCACTTCTTGATTTATCTATAGTGTACAAGCTATCGTATGACATACGTTACAGTAACGACGTGTTTTATCTCTAGTGTACACGCTGTTGTATGACATACGTTACTATAACGTCTTGATTTATCTCTAGTGTAAACGCTATCGTATTACATACATTACTATAATGTCTTGATTTATCTCTAGAGTACACGCTAATGTAATGACATACGTTACTATAACGTCTTGATTTATCTGTAGTGTACACGCTGTCGTATTACATACATTACTATAATGTCTTGATTTATCTCTAGAGTACACGCTAATGTAATGACATACGTTACTATAACGTCTTGATTTATCTGTAGTGTACACGCTGTCGTATTACATACATTACTATAATGTCTTGATTTATCTCTAGAGTACACGCTAATGTAATGACATACGTGACTATAATGTCTTGATTTATCCCTAGTGTACACGCTATCGTATTACATACATTACTATAATGTCTTGATTTATCTCTAGAGTACACGCTGTTGTATGACATACGTTACTATAACGTCTTGATTTATCTCTAGTGTAAACGCTATCGTATTACATACATTACTATAATGTCTTGATTTATCTCTAGAGTACACGCTAATGTAATGACATACGTTACTATAACGTCTTGATTTATCTGTAGTGTACACGCTGTCGTATGACATACGTTACTATAATGACTTGTTTTATCCCTAGAGTTCACGCTATCGTATGACATACGTTACTATAAAGCCTTGATTTATCTCTATTTTACACGCTATCGTATGACATATGTTACTATAATGCCTTGATTTATCTCTAGTGTACACGCTATCGTATGCCATATGTTACTATAACGTCTTGATTTATCTCTAGTGTACACGCTATCGTATGACATACGTTACTATCAAGTCTTGATTTATCTCAAGTGTACACGCTATCGTATTACATACATTAATGTCTTGATTTATCTCTAGTGTACACGCTATCGTATGACATACGTTACTATAACGTTTTGATTTATCTGTAGTGTACACGCTGTCGTATGACATACGTTACTATAATGACTTGTTTTATCTCTAGAGTTCACGCTATCGTATGACATACGTTACTATAAAGTCTTGATTTATCTCTATTGTACACGCTATCGTATGACATACGTTACTATAAAGTCTTGATTTATCTCTAGTATACACGCTATCGTATGACATACGTTACTATAAAGTCTTGATTTATCTCTATTGTACACGCTATCGTATGACATACGTTACTATAAAGTCTTGATTTATCTCTAGTATACACGCTATCGTATGACATACGTTACTATAAAGTCTTGATTTATCTCTATTGTACACGCTATCGTATGACATACGTTACTATAAAGTCTTGATTTATCTCTAGTATACACGCTATCGTATGACATACGTTACTATAAAGTCTTGATTTATCTCTATTGTACACGCTATCGTATGACATACGTTACTATAAAGTCTTGATTTATCTCTATTGTACACGCTATCGTATGACATACGTTACTATAAAGTCTTGATTTATCTCTAGTATACACGCTATCGTATGACATACGTTACTATAATGTCTTGATTTATCCCTAGTGTACACGCTATCGTATTACATACATTACTATAATGACTTGATTTATCTCTAGAGTACACGCTAATGTAATAACATACGTTACTATAACGTCTTGATTTATCTGTAGTGTACACGCTGTCGTATGACATACGTTACTATAATGACTTGTTTTATCCCTAGAGTTCACGCTATCGTATGACATACGTTACTATAAACTCTTGATTTATCTCTATTGTACACGCTATCGTATGACATACGTTACTATAACGTCTTCATTTATCTCTAGTGTACACGCTATCGTATGACTTACGTAACTGTAACGTCTTGATTTATCTCTAGTGTACACGCTATCGTATGATATACTTTACTATAACGTCTTGATTTATCTCTAGTGTAAACGCTATCGTATGACATACGTTACTATAATGTCTTGATTTATCTCTAGTGTACACGCTATCGTATGACATACATTACTATAACGACTTCTTTTATCTCTAGTGTACACGCTGTTTTATGACATACGTTACTATAACGTCTTGGTTTATCTCTAGTGTACACGCTATAGTAATATATATGATACTATAACGTGTTGATTTATCTCTAGTGTACACGCTATCGTATGACATACGTTACTATAATGACTTATTTTATCTCTAGTGTACAAGCTATCGTATGACATACGTTACTATAACTTCTTGATTTATCTCTAGTGTACACGCTATCGTATGACATACGCTTCTATAACGTCTTGATTTATCTCTAGTGTAAACGCTATCGTATGACATACACGACTATAATGTTTTGATTTATCTCTATTGTACACGCTATCGTATGACATATGTTACTATAATGCCTTGATTTATCTCTAGTGTACACACTATCGTATGACATACGTTACTATAATGTCTTGATTTATCCCTAGTGTTCACGCTATCGTATGACATACGTTACTATAACGTCTTGATTTATCTCTAGTGTACACGCTATCGTATGACATACGTTACTATAATGTCTTGATTCATCCCTAGTGTTCACGCTATAGTATGACATACGTTGCTATAACGTCTTGATTTATCTCTAGTGTACATGCTATCGTATGACATACGTTACTATAATGTCTTGATTTATCTCTAGTGTACACGCTATAGTATGACATACGTTACTATAATGTCTTGATGTATCTCTAGTGTACACGCTATTGTATGACATACGTTACAATAACGTCTTGATTTGTCTCTAGTGTACACGCTATCGTATGACATACGTTACTATAACGTCTTGATTTATCCCTAGTGTTCGCGTTATCGTATGACATACGTTACTATAATTACTTGATTTATCTGTAGTGTACACGCTATCGTATGACATCCGTTACTATAACGTTTAGATTTATCTCTAGTGTACACGCTACGCTATAGTATGACATACGTTACTATAACGTCTTGATTTATCTCTAGTGTTCACGCTATCGTATGACATAAGTTACTATCACTTCTTGATTTATCTCTAGTGTAAAAGCTATCGTATGACATACGTTACAGTAACGACGTGTTTTATCTCTAGTGTACACGCTGTTGTATGACATACGTTACTATAACGTCTTGATTTATCTCTAGTGTACACGCTATCGTATGACATACGTGACTATAATGTCTTGATTTATCCCTAGTGTACACGCTAGCGTATTACATACGTTACTATAAAGTCTTGATTTATCTCTAGTGTACACGCTAATGTAATGACATACGTTACTATAACGTCTTGATTTATCTGTAGTGTACACGCTGTCGTATGACATACGTTACTATAATGACTTGTTTTATCCCTAGAGTTCACGCTATCGTATGACATACGTTACTATAAAGTCTTGATTTATCTCTATTGTACACGCTATCGTATGACATACGTTACTATAACGTCTTGATTTATCTCTAGTGTACACGCTATCGTATGACTTACGTTACTGTAACGTCTTGATTTATCTCTAGTGTACACGCTATCGTATGACGTACGTAATTATAACGTCTTGATTTATCTCTAGTGTACACGCTATCGTATGACATACGTTACTATAACTTCTTGATATATCTCTAGTGTAAACGCTATCGTATGACATACGTTACTATAATGTCTTGATTTATCTCTAGTGTAAACGCTATCGTATGACATACGTTACTATAATGTCTTGATTTATCCCTAATGTACACGCTATCGAATGGCATACGTTACTATAACGAGTTGTTTTATCTCTAGTGTACATGCTGTTGTATGACATACGTTACTATAACGTCTTGATTTATCTCTAGTGTACACGCTATCATATGACATACTTTACTATAACGTCTTGATTTATCTCTAGTGTAAACGCTATCGTATGACATACGTTACTATAATGTCTTGATTTATCTCTAGTGTACACGCTATCGTATGACATACGTTACTATAACGTCTTGATTTATCTCTAGTGTACACGCTATAGTAATATATATGATACTATAACGTGTTGATTTATCTCTAGTGTACACGCTATCGTATGACATACGTTACTATATGACTTATTTTATCTCTAGTGTACAAGCTATCGTATGACATACGTAACTATAACTTCTTGATTTATCTCTAGTGTACACGCTATCGTATGACATACGTTTCTATAACGTCTTGATTTATCTCTAGTGTACACGCTATCGTATTACATACATTACTATAATGTCTTAATTTATCTCTAGTGTACACGCTATCGTATGACATACGTTACTATAACGTCTTGATTTATCTGTAGTGTACACGCTGTCGTATGACATACGTTACTATAATGACTTCTTTTATCTCTAGAGTTCACGATATCGTATGACATACGTTACTATCAAGTCTTGATATATCTCTATTGTACACGTTATCGTATGACATACGTTACTATAACGTCTTGATTTATCTCTAGTGTACACGCTATCGTATTACATACGTTTCTATAACGACTTGATTTATCTCTAGTGTACATGCTATCGTATGACATACGTTACTATAACGTCTTGATTTATCTCTAGTGTACACGCTATCGTATGACTTACGTAACTATAACGTTTTCATTTATCTCTAGTGTACACGCTATCGTATGACATACGTTACTATAACTTCTTGATTTATCTATAGTGTACACGCTATCGTATGACATACGTTACTGTAACGACTTGTTTTATCTCTAGTGTACACTCTGTTGTATGACATACGTTACTATAACGTCTTGATTTATCTCTAGTGTAAACGCTATCGTATGACATACGTTACTATAATGTCTTGATTTATCTGTAGTGTACACGCTGTCGTATGACATACGTTACTATAAAGTTTTGATTTATTTCTATTGTACACGCTATCGTATGACATACGTTACTATAACGTCTTGATTTATCTCAAGTGTACACGCTATCGTATTACATACATTAATGTCTTGATTTATCTCTAGTGTACACGCTATCGTATGACATACGTTACTATAACGTCTTGATTTATCTGTAGTGTACACGCTGTCGTATGACATACGTTACTATAATGACTTGTTTTATCTCTAGAGTTCACGCTATCGTATGACATACGTTACTATAAAGTCTTGATTTATCTCTATTGTACACGCTATCGTATGACATACGTTACTATAACGTCTTGATTTATCTCTAGTGTACACGCTATCGTATGACTTACGTTACCATAACGTCTTGATTTATCTCTAGTGTACACGCTATCGTATGACATACGTAACTATAACGTCTTGATTTATCTCTAGTGTACACGCTATCGTATGACATACGTTACTATAACGTCTTGATTTATCTCTAGTGTACACGCTATCGTATGACATACGTTTCTATAACGACTTGATTTATCTCTAGTGTACACGCTATCGTATGACATACGTTACTATAACGTCTTGATTTATCTCTAGTGTACACGCTATCGTATGACTTACGTTACCATAACGTCTTGATTTATCTCTAGTGTACACGCTATCGTATGACATACGTAACTATAACGTCTTGATTTATCTCTAGTGTACACGCTATCGTATGACATACGTTACTATCACTTCTTGATTTATCTATAGTGTACAAGCTATCGTATGACATACGTTACAGTAACGACGTGTTTTATCTCTAGTGTACACGCTGTTGTATGACATACGTTACTATAACGTCTTGATTTATCTCTAGTGTAAACGCTATCGTATGACATACGTTACTATAATGTCTTGATTTATCCCTAGTGTACACGCTATCGTATGACATACGTTACTATAACGTCTTGATTTATCTCTAGTGTACACGCTATCGTATTACATACATTACTATAATGTCTTGATTTATCTCTAGTGTACACGCTAATGTAATGACATACGTTACTATAACGTCTTGATTTATCTGTAGTGTACACGCTGTCGTATGACATACGTTACTATAATGACTTGTTTTATCTCTAGAGTTCACGCTATCGTATGACATACGTTACTATAAAGTCTTGATTTATCTCTATTGTACACGCTATCGTATGACATACGTTACTATAACGTCTTGATTTATCTCTAGTGTACACGCTAATGTAATGACATACGTTACTATAACGTCTTGATTTATCTGTAGTGTACACGCTGTCGTATGACATACGTTACTATAATGACTTGTTTTATCTCTAGAGTTCACGCTATCGTATGACATACGTTACTATAAAGTCTTGATTTATCTCTATTGTACACGCTATCGTATGACATACGTTACTATAACGTCATTGATTTATCTCTAGTGTACACGCTATCGTATGACTTACGTTACTGTAACGTCTTGATTTATCTCTAGTGTACACGCTATCGTATGACGTACTAATTATAACGTCTTGATTTATCTCTAGTGTACACGCTATCGTATGACATACGTTACTATAACTTCTTGATATATCTCTAGTGTAAACGCTATCGTATGACATACGTTACTATAATGTCTTGATTTATCTCTAGTGTAAACGCTATCGTATGACATACGTTACTATAATGTCTTGATTTATCCCTAATGTACACGCTATCGAATGGCATACGTTACTATAACGAGTTGTTTTATCTCTAGTGTACATGCTGTTATATGACATCGTTACTATAACGTCTTGATTTATCTCTAATGTACACGCTATCGTATGACATACTTTACTATAACGTCTTGATTTATCTCTAGTGTAAACGCTATCGTATGACATTACGGTACTGTAATGTCTTGATTTATCTCTAGTGTACACGCTATCGTATGACATACATTACTATAACGACTTCTTTTATCTCTAGTGTACACGCTGTTTTATGACATACGTTACTATAACGTCTTGGTTTATCTCTAGTGTACACGCTATAGTAATATATATGATACTATAACGTGTTGATTTATCTCTAGTGTACACGCTATCGTATGACATACGTTACTATAATGACTTATTTTATCTCTAGTGTACAAGCTATCGTATGACATACGTTACTATAACTTCTTGATTTATCTCTAGTGTACACGCTATCGTATGACATACATGACTATAATGTCTTGATTTATCTCTAGTGTACACGCTATCGTATTACATACATTACTATAATGTCTTGATTTATCTCTAGTGTACACGCTATCGTATGACATACGTTACTATAACGTCTTGATTTATCTCTAGTGTACACGCTATCGTATTACATACATTACTATAATGTCTTGATTTATCTCTAGTGTACACGCTATCGTATGACATACGTTACTATAACGTCTTGATGTATCTGTAGTGTACACTCTGTCGTATGACATACGTTACTATAATGACTTGTTTTATCTCTAGAATTTACGATATCGTATGACATACGTTACTATAAAAGTCTTGATATATCTCTATTGTACACGTTATCGTATGACATACGTTACTATAACGTCTTGATTTATCTCTAGTGCTACACGCTATCGTTTTACATACGTTTCTATAACGACTTGATTTATCTCTAGTGTACATGCTATCGTATGACATACGTTACTATAACGTCTTGATTTATCTCTAGTGTACACGCTATCGTATGACTTACGTTACTATAACGTTTTCATTTATCTCTAGTGTACACGCTATCGTATGACATACGTTACTATAACTTCTTGATTATCTATAGTGTACACGCTATCGTATGACATACGTTACTGTAACGACTTGTTTTTATCTCTAGTGTACACTCTGTTGTATGACATACGTTACTATAACGTCTTGATTTATCTCTAGTGTAAACGCTATCGTATGACATACGTTAATATAACGTCTTGATTTTTCCCTAGTGTACACGCTATCGTATTACATACATTACTATAATGTCTTGATTTATCTCTAGTGTACACGCTATCGTATGACATACGTTACTATAATGACTTGTTTTATCTCTAGAATTTACGATATCGTATGACATACGTTACTATAAAGTCTTGATATATCTCTATTCAACACGTTATCGTATGACATACGTTACTATAACGTCTTGATTTATCTCTAGTGTACACGCTATCGTTTTACATACGTTTCTATAACGACTTGATTTATCTCTAGTGTACATGCTATCGTATGACATACGTTACTATAACGTCTTGATTTATCTCTAGTGTACACGCTATCGTATGACTTACGTTACTATAACGTTTTCATTTATCTCTAGTGTACACGCTATCGTATGACATACGTTACTATAACTTCTTGATTTATCTATAGTGTACACGCTATCGTATGACATACGTTACTGTAACGACTTGTTTTATCTCTAGTGTACACTCTGTTGTATGACATACGTTACTATAACGTCTTGATTTATCTCTAGTGTAAACGCTATCGTATGACATACGTTAATATAACGTCTTGATTTTTCCCTAGTGTACACGCTATCGTATTACATACATTACTATAATGTCTTGATTTATCTCTAGTGTACACGCTATCGTATGACATACGTTACTATAACGTCTTGATTTATCTGTAGTGTACACGCTGTCGTATGACATACGTAACTATAAAGTCTTGATTTATCTCTATTGTACACGCTATCGTATGACATACGTTACTATAACGTCTTGATTTATCTCAAGTGTACACGCTATCGTATTACATACATTAATGTCTTGATTTATCTCTAGTGTACACGCTATCGTATGACATACGTTACTATAACGTCTTGATTTATCTGTAGTGTACACGCTGTCGTATGACATACGTTACTATAATGACTTGTTTTATCTCTAGAGTTCACGCTATCGTATGACATACGTTACTATAAAGTCTTGATTTATCTCTATTGTACACGCTATCGTATGACATACGTTACTATAACGTATTGATTTATCTCTAGTGTACACGCTATCGTATGACTTACGTTACTGTAACGTCTTGATTTATCTCTAGTGTACACGCTATCGTATGACGTACGTAATTATAACGTCTTGATTTATCTCTAGTGTACACGCTATCGTATGACATACGTTACTATAACTTCTTGATATATCTCTAGTGTAAACGCTATCGTATGACATACGTTACTATAATGTCTTGATTTATCTCTAGTGTAAACGCTATCGTATGACATACGTTACTATAATGTCTTGATTTATCCCTAATGTACACGCTATCGAATGGCATACGTTACTATAACGAGTTGTTTTATCTCTAGTGTACATGCTGTTATATGACATACGTTACTATAACGTCTTGATTTATCTCTAATGTACACGCTATCGTATGACATACTTTACTATAACGTCTTGATTTATCTCTAGTGTAAACGCTATCGTATGACATACGTTACTGTAATGTCTTGATTTATCTCTAGTGTACACGCTATCATATGACATACATTACTATAACGACTTCTTTTATCTCTAGTGTAAACGCTGTTTTACGACATACGTTACTATAACGTCTTGATTTATCTCTAGTGTACACGCTATAGTAATATATATGATACTATAACGTGTTGATTTATTTATAGTGTACACGCTATCGTATGACATACGTTACTATAATGACTTATTTTATCTCTAGTGTACAAGCTATCGTATGACATACGTTACTATAACTTCTTGATTTATCTCTAGTGTACACGCTATCGTATGACATACATGACTATAATGACTTGATTTATCTCTAGTGTACACGCTGTCGTATTACATACATTACTATAATGTCTTGATTTATCTCTAGTGTACACGCTATCGTATGACATACATTACTATAACGTCTTGATTTATCTCTAGTGTACACGCTATCGTATTACATACATTACTATAATGTCTTGATTTATCTCTAGTGTACACGCTATCGTATGACATACGTTACTATAACGTCTTGATGTATCTGTAGTGTACACTCTGTCGTATGACATACGTTACTATAATGACTTGTTTTATCTCTAGTATTTACGATATCGTATGACATACGTTACTATAAAGTCTTGATATATCTCTATTGTACACGTTATCGTATGACATACGTTACTATAACGTCTTGATTTATCTCTAGTGTACACGCTATCGTTTTACATACGTTTCTATAACGACTTGATTTATCTCTAGTGTACATGCTATCGTATGACATACGTTACTATAACGTCTTGATTTATCTCTAGTGTACACGCTATCGTATGACTTACGTTACTATAACGTTTTCATTTATCTCTAGTGTACACGCTATCGTATGACATACGTTACTATAACTTCTTGATTTATCTATAGTGTACACGCTATCGTATGACATACGTTACTATAACGTCTTGATTTATCTCTAGTGTACACGCTATCGTTTTACATACGTTTCTATAACGACTTGATTTATCTCTAGTGTACATGCTATCGTATGACATACGTTACTATAACGTCTTGATTTATCTCTAGTGTACACGCTATCGTATGACTTACATTACTATAACGTTTTCATTTATCTCTAGTGTACACGCTATCGTATGACATACGTTACTATAACTTCTTGATTTATCTATAGTGTACACGCTATCGTATGACATACGTTACTGTAACGACTTGTTTTATCTCTAGTGTACACTCTGTTGTATGACATACGTTACTATAACGTCTTGATTTATCTCTAGTGTAAACGCTATCGTATGACATACGTTAATATAACGTCTTGATTTTTCCCTAGTGTACACGCTATCGTATTACATACATTACTATAATGTCTTGATTTATCTCTAGTGTACACGCTATCGTATGACATACGTTACTATAACGTCTTGATTTATCTGTAGTGTACACGCTGTCGTATGACATACGTTACTATAAAGTCTTGATTTATCTCTATTGTACACGCTATCGTATGACATACGTTACTATAACGTCTTGAATTATCTCAAGTGTACACGCTATCGTATTACATACATTAATGTCTTGATTTATCTCTAGTGTACACGCTATCGTATGACATACGTTACTATAACGTCTTGATTTATCTGTAGTGTACACGCTGTCGTATGACATACGTTACTATAATGACTTGTTTTATCTCTAGAGTTCACGCTATCGTATGACATACGTTACTATAAAGTCTTGATTTATCTCTATTGTACACGCTATCGTATGACATACGTTACTATAACGTTATGATTTATCTCTAGTGTACACGCTATCGTATGACTTACGTTACTGTAACGTCTTGATTTATCTCTAGTGTACACGCTATCGTATGACGTACGTAATTATAACGTCTTGATTTATCTCTAGTGTACACGCTATCGTATGACATACGTTACTATAACTTCTTGATATATCTCTAGTGTAAACGCTATCGTATGACATACGTTACTATAATGTCTTGATTTATCTCTAGTGTAAACGCTATCGTATGACATACGTTACTATAATGTCTTGATTTATCCCTAATGTACACGCTATCGAATGGCATACGTTACTATAACGAGTTGTTTTATCTCTAGTGTACATGCTGTTATATGACATACGTTACTATAACGTCTTGATTTATCTCTAATGTACACGCTATCGTATGACATACTTTACTATAACGTCTTGATTTATCTCTAGTGTAAACGCTATCGTATGACATACGTTACTGTAATGTCTTGATTTATCTCTAGTGTTCACGCTATCGTATGACATACATTACTATAACGACTTCTTTTATCTCTAGTGTAAACGCTGTTTTACGACATACGTTACTATAACGTCTTGATTTATCTCTAGTGTACACGCTATAGTAATATATATGATACTATAACGTGTTGATTTATTTATAGTGTACACGCTATCGTATGACATACGTTACTATAATGACTTATTTTATCTCTAGTGTACAAGCTATCGTATGACATACGTTACTATAACTTCTTGATTTATCTCTAGTGTACACGCTATCGTATTACATACATTACTATAATGTCTTGATTTATCTCTAGTGTACACGCTATCGTATGACATACGTTACTATAACGTCTTGATTTATCTCTAGTGTACACGCTATCGTATTACATACATTACTATAATGTCTTGATTTATCTCTAGTGTACACGCTATCGTATGACATACGTTACTATAACGTCTTGATTTATCTCTAGTGTACACGCTATCGTATGACATACGTTACTATAACGTCTTGATTTATCTCTAGTGTACACGCTATCGTATTACATACATTACTATAATGTCTTGATTTATCTCTAGTGTACACGCTATCGTATGACATACGTTACTATAACGTCTTGATTTATCTCTAGTGTACACGCTATCGTATTACATACATTACTATAATGTCTTGATTTATCTCTAGTGTACACGCTATCGTATGACATACGTTACTATAACGTCTTGATGTATCAGTAGTGTACACTCTGTCGTATGACATACGTTACTATAATGACTTGTTTTATCTCTAGAATTTACGATATCTTATGACATACGTTACTATAAAGTCTTGATATATCTCTATTGTACACGTTATCGTATGACATACGTTACTATAACGTCTTGATTTATCTCTAGTGTACACGCTATCGTTTTACATACGTTTCTATAACGACTTGATTTATCTCTAGTGTACATGCTATCGTATGACATACGTTACTATAACGTCTTGATTTATCTCTAGTGTACACACTATCGTATGACTTACGTTACTATAACGTTTTCATATATCTCTAGTGTACACGCTATCGTATGACATACGTTACTATAACTTCTTGATTTATCTATAGTGTACACGCTATCGTATGACATACGTTACTGTAACGACTTGTTTTATCTCTAGTGTACACTCTGTTGTATGACATACGTTACTATATCGTCTTGATTTATCTCTAGTGTAAACGCTATCGTATGACATACGTTAATATAACGTCTTGATTTTTCCCTAGTGTACACGCTATCGTATTACATACATTACTATAATGTCTTGATTTATCTCTAGTGTACACGCTATCGTATGACATACGTTACTATAACGTCTTGATTTATCTGTAGTGTACACGCTGTCGTATGACATACGTTACTATAAAGTCTTGATTTATCTCTATTGTACACGCTATCGTAAGACATACGTTACTATAACGTCTTGATTTATCTCAAGTGTACACGCTATCGTATTACATACATTAATGTCTTGATTTATCTCTAGTGTACACGCTATCGTATGACATACGTTACTATAATGTCTTGATTTATCTGTAGTGTACACGCTGTCGTATGACATACGTTACTATAATGACTTGTTTTATCTCTAGAGTTCACGCTATCGTATGACATACGTTACTATAAAGTCTTGATTTACTTGATTTATCTCTATTGTACACGCTATCGTATGACATACGTTACTATAACGTATTGATTTATCTCTAGTGTACACGCTATCGTATGACATACGTTTCTATAACGACTTGATTTATCTCTATTGTACTCGCTATCGTATGACATACGTTACTATAACGTCTTGATTTATCTCTAGTGTACACGCTATCGTATGACTTACGTTACTGTAACGTCTTGATTTATCTCTAGTGTACACTCTATCGTATGACGTACGTAATTATAACGTCTTGATTTATCTCTAGTGTACACGCTATCGTATGACATACGTTACTATAACTTCTTGATATATCTCTAGTGTAAACGCTATCGTATGACATACGTTACTATAACGTCTTGATTTATCTCTAGTGTAAACGCTATCGTATGACATACGTTACTATAATGTGTTGAATTATCCCTAATGTACACGCTATCGAATGGCATACGTTACTATAACGAGTTGTTTTATCTCTAGTGTACATGCTGTTGTATGACATACGTTACTATAACGTCTTGATTTATCTCTAGTGTACACGCTATCGTATGACATACTTTACTATAATGTCTTGATTTATCTCTAGTGTAAACGCTATCGTATGACATACGTTACTATAATGTCTTGATTTATCTCTAGTGTACACGCTATCGTATGACATACATTACTATAACGACTTCATTTATCTCTAGTGTACACGCTGTTTTATGACATACGTTACTATAACGTCTTGATTTATCTCTAGTGTACACGCTATAGTAATATATATGATACTATAACATGTTGATTTATCTCTAGTGTACACGCTATCGTATGACATACGTTACTATAATGACTTATTTTATCTCTAGTGTACAAGCTATCGTATGACATACGTTACTATAACTTCTTGATTTATCTCTAGTGTACACGCTATCGTATGACATACGTTTCTATAACGTCTTGATTTATCTCTAGTGTACACGCTATCGTATGACATACGTTACTATAACGTCTTGATTTTTCTCTAGTGTACACGCTATCGTATTACATACATTACTATAATGTCTTGATTTATCTCTAGTGTACACGCTATCGTATGACATACGTTAGTATAACGTCTTGATTTATCTGTAGTGTACACGCTGTCGTATGACATATGTTACTATAATGACTTGTTTTATCTCTAGAGTTCACGATATCGTATGACATACGTCACTATAAAGTCTTGATATATCTCTATTGTACACGTTATCGTATGACATACGTTACTATAACGTCTTGATTTATCTCCAGTGTACACGCTATCGTATTACATACGTTTCTATAACGACTTGATTTATCTCTAGTGTACATGCTATCGTATGACATACGTTACTAAAACGTCTTGATTTATCTCTAGTGTACACGCTATCGTATGACTTACGTAACTATAACGTTTTCATTTATCTCTAGTGTACACGCTATCGTATGACATACGTTACTATAAATTATTGATTTATCTATAGTGTACACGCTATCGTATGACATACGTTACTGTAACGACTTGTTTTATCTCTAGTGTACACTCTGTTGTATGACATACGTTACTATAACGTCTTGATTTATCTCTATTGTACACGCTATCGTATGACATACGTTACTATAACGTCTTGATTTATCTCTAGTGTACACGCTATCGTATGACATACGCTACTATAACGACTTGATTTATCTCTAGTGTACACGCTATCGTATGACATACGTTACTATAACGTCTTGATTTATCTCTAGTGTACACGCTATCGCATGACTTACGTTACTATAACGTCTTGATTTATCTCTAGTGTACACGCTATCGTATGACATACGTAACTATAACGTCTTGATTCATCTCTAGTGTACACGCTATCGTATGACATACGTTACTATAACTTCTTGATTTATCTCTAGTGTAAACGCTATCGTATGACATACGTTACTATAATGTCTTGATTTATCTCTAGTGTACACGCTATCGTATTACATACATTACTATAATGTCTTGATTTATCTCTAGTGTACAAGCTATCGTATGACATACGTTACTATAACGTCTTGATTTATCTGTAGTGTACACGCTGTCGTATGTCATACGTTACTATAAAGTCTTGATTTATCTCTATTTTACACGCTATCGTATGACATACGTTACTATAACGTCTTGATTTATATCTAGTGTACACGCTATCGTATGACATACGCTACTATAACGACTTGATTTATCTCTAGTGTACACGCTATCGTATGACATACGTTACTATAACGTCTTGATTTATCTCTAGTGTACACGCTATCGTATGACATACGTTACTATAATGTCTTGATTTATCTCTAGTGTACACGCTATCGCATGACTTACGTTACTATAACGTCTTGATTTATCTCTAGTGTACACGCTATCGTATGACATACGTAACTATAACGTCTTGATTCATCTCTAGTGTACACGCTATCGTATGACATACGTTACTATAACTTCTTGATTTATCTCTAGTGTAAACGCTATCGTATGACATACGTTACTATAATGTCTTGATTTATCTCTAGTGTACACGCTATCGTATGACATACGTTACTATAACGACTTGTTTTATCTCTAGTGTACACGCTATCGTATGACATACGTTACTATAACGTCTTGATTTATCTCTAGTGTACACGCTACCGTATGACATACGTTTCAATAACGTCTTGATTTATCTCTAGTGTACACGCTATCGTATGCCATACGTTACTATAATGTCTTGATTTATCTCTAGTATACACGCCATCGTATGACATACGTTACTATAACGACTTGTTTTATCTCTAGTGTACACGCTGTTGTATGACTTACGTTACTATAACGTCTTGATTTATCTCTAGTGTAAACGCTATCGTATGACATACGTTACTATAACGTCTTGATTTATCTCTAGTGTACACGCTATCGTATGACATACGTTACTAGTGTACACGCTATCGTATGACATACGTTACTATAATGTCCTGGTTTATCTCTAGTGTACACGCTATCGTATGACATACGCTACTATAACGTCTTGATTTATCTCTAGTGTACACGCTATCGTATGACATACGTTACTATCACTTCTTGATTTATCTCTAGTGTAAACGCTATCGTATGACATACGTTACTATAATGTCTTGATTTATCTCTAGTGTACACGCTATCGTATGACATACGTTACTGTAACGACTTGTTTTATCTCTAGTGTACAGCAGTTGTATGACATACGTTACTATAACGTCTTGATTTATCTCTAGTGTAAACGCTATCGTATGACAATCGTTACTATAATGTCTTGATTTATCTCTAGTGTACACGCTATCGTATGACATACGTTACTATAACGTCTTGATTTATCTCTAGTGTACACGCTATCGTATGACATACGTCACTATAACGTCTTGATTTATCTCTAGTGTACACGCTATCGTATGACATACGTTACAATAACGTCTTGATTTATCTCTATTGTACACGCTATCGTATGACATACGTTACTATAATGTCTTGATTTATCTCTAGTGTACACACTATCGTATGACATACGTTACTATAACGACTTGTTTTATCTCTAGTGTACACGCTGTTGTATGACATACGTTACTATAACGACTTGATTTATCTCTAGTGTACACACTATAGTATTATATATGTTACTATAACGTGTTGATTTGTCTCTAGTGTAAACGCTAACGTATGACGTACGTTACCATAATGACTTATTTTATCTCTAGTGTACAGGCTATCGTATGACATATGTTACTATAACGTCTTGATTTATCTCTAGTGTACACGCTATCGTATGACATACGTAACTATAACGTCTTGATTTATCTCTAGTGTACACGCTATCGTATGACATACGTTACTATAACGTCTTGATTTATCTCTAGTGTACACGCTATAGTATGACATACGTTACTATAATGTCCTGATTTATCCCTAGTGTTCACGTTATCGTATGACATACGTTACTATAATGACTTGATTTATCTCTAGTGTACACGCTATCGTATGATATACGTTACTATAACGAATAGTTTTATCTCTAGTGTACAAGCTATCGTATGACATACGTTACTATAACGTCTTGATTTATCTCAAGTGTACACGCTATCGTATGACATACGTTACTATAACGTCTTGATTTATCTCTAGTGTACACGCTATTGTGTGACATACGTTACTATAATGTCTTGATCCACTCTTGTGTACACGCTATCGTATGACATACGTTACTATAACGACTTGATTTATCTCTAGTGTACACATTATAGTATTATATATGTTACTATAACGTGCTGATTTGTCTCTAGTGTAAACGCTAACGTATGACATACGTTACTATAATGACTTATTTTATCTCTAGTGTACAGGCTATCGTATGACATATGTTACTATAACGTCTTGATATATCTCTAGTGTACACGCTATAGTATGACATACGTTACTATAATGTCTTGATTTATCTCTAGTGTTTACGTTATCGTATGACATACGTTACTATAATGACTTGATTTATCTCTAGTGTACACGCTATCGTATGACATACGTAACTATAACGTCTTGATTTATCTCTAGTGTAAACACTATCGTATAACTTACGTTACTATAACGTCTTGATTTATCTCCAGTGTACACGCTATCGTATGACATACGTTACTATCACTTCTTGATTTATCTCTAGTGTAAACGCTATCATATGACATACGTTACTATAACGTCTTGATTTATCTCTAGTGTACACGTTATCGTATGACATACGTTACTATAACGAATAGTTTTATCTCTAGTGCACACCCTGTTGTATGACATACGTTACTATAACGTCTTGATTTATCTCTAGTGTAAATGCTATCGTATTACATACGTTACTATAATGTCTTGATTTATCCCTAGTGTACACGCTATCGTATGGCATACGTTACTATAACGAGTTGTTTTATCTCTAGTGTACATGCTGTTGTATGACATACGTTGCTATAACGTCTTGATTTATCTCTAGTGTAAACGCTATCGTATGACATACGTCACTATAATGTCTTGATCTATCTCTATTGTACAAGCTATCGTATGACATACGTTACTATAATGCCTTGATTTATCTCTAGTGTACACGCTATCGTATGACATACGTTACTATAACGTCTTGATTTATCTCTAGTGTACACGCTATCGTATGGAATACATTACTATAAAGACTTGATTTATCTCTAGTGTACACGCTATCGTATGACATACGTTACTATAACCTCTTGATTTATCTGTAGAGTACACGCTGTTGTATGACATACGTTACTATAACGACTTGATTTATCTCTAGTGTACACACTATAGTATTATATATGTTACTATAACGTGTTGATTTATCTCTAGTGTAAACGCTAACGTATGACATATGTTACAATAATGACTTATTTTATCGCTAGTGTACAAGTTATCGTATGACATACGTTACTATAACATCTTGATTTATCTCTAGTGTACACGCTATCGTATGACATACATTACTATAACGTCTTGATTTATCTCTAGAGTAAACGCTATCGTATGACATACGTTACTATAATGTTTTGATTTATCTCTAGTGTACACGCTATCGTATGACATACGTTACTATAAAGACTTGCTTTATCTCTAGTGTACACGCTGTTGTATGACATACGTTACTATAACGTCTTGATTTATCTCTAGTGTAAACGCTATCGTATGACATACGTTACTATAATGTCTTGATTTATCTCTAGTGTTCACGCTATCGTATGACATACGTTACTATAACGTTTTGATTTATCTCTAGTGTACACTCTATCGTATGACATACGTTACTATAACGTCTTGATTTATCTCTAGTGTACACGCTATCGTATGACATACGTTACTATAAAGTCTTGATTTATCTCTAGTGTACACGCTATCGTATGACATACGTTACTATAACGTCTTGATTTATCTCTAGTATAAACGCTATCGTATGCCATACGTTACTATAATGTCTTGATTTATCTCTAGTGTACACACTATCGTATGACATACATTACTATAACGACTTGATTTATCTCTAGTGTACACGCTATCGTATGACATACGTTACTGTAACGTCTTGATTTATCTCTAGTGTAAACGCTATCGTATGCCATACGATACTATAATGTCTTGATTTATCTCTAGTGTACACGCTATCGTATGACATACATTACTATAACGACTTGTTTTATCTCTAGTGTACACGCTGTTGTATGACATACGTTACTATAACGTCTTGATTTATCTCTGGTTTACACGCTATAGTAATATATATGTTACTATGTCGTGTTGATTTATCTCTAGTGTACACGCTATCGTATGACATACGTTACTATAATGACTTATTTTTTCTCTAGTGTACACGCTATCGTATGACATACGTTACTATAACGTCTTGATTTATCTCTAGTGTACACGCTATCGTATGACATACGTTACTATAAGGTCTTGATTTATCTCTAGTGTACTTGATATCGTATGACATACGTTACTATAACGTCTTGATTTATCTCTAGTGTACAAGCTATCGTATGACATACGTTACTATAACGTCTTGATTTATCTCTAGTGTAAACGATATCGTATGACGTACGTTACTATAATATCTTGACTTATTTCTAGTGTACACGCTATCGTATGACATACGTTTCTATAATGTCTTGATTGATCTCTAGTTTACACGCTATCGTGTGACATACGTTACTATAACGACTTGTTTTATCTCTAGTGTACAGCAGTTGTATGACATACGTTACTTTAACGTCTTGATTTATCTCTAGTGTAAACGCTATCGTATGACATACGTTACTATAATGTCTTGATTTATCTCTAGTGTACACGCTATCGTATGACATAGGTTACTATAACGTCTTGCTTTATCTCTAGTGTACACGCTATCGTATGACATACTTTACTATAACATCTTGATTTATCTCTAGTGTACACGCTATCGTATGACATACGTTTCTATAACGTCTTGATTTATCTCTAGTGTACATGCTATCGTATGACATACGTCACTATAACGTCTTGATTTATCTCTAGTGTACACGCTATCGTATGACTAACGTTACTATGACGTCTTCATTTATCTCTAGTGTACACGCTATCGTATGACATACGTTACTATAATGTCTTGATTTATCTCTAGTGTACACGCTATCGTATGACATACGTTACTATAACGTCTTGATTTATCTCTAGTGTACACGCTATCGTATGACATACGTTACTATCACTTCTTGATTTATCTCTAGTGTAAACGCTATCGTATGACATACGTTACTATAATGTCTTGATTTATCTCTAGTGTACACGCTATCGTAGGACATACGTTACTGTAACGACTTGTTTTATCTCTAGTGCACAGCAGTTGTATGACATACGTTACTATAACGTCTTGATTTATCTCTAGTGTAAACGCTATCGTATGACTATCGTTGCTATAATGTCTTGATTTATCTCTAGTGTACACGCTATCGTATGACATACGTTACTATAACGTCTTGCTTTATCTCTAGTGTACACGCTATCGTATGACATACGTTACTATAACGTCTTGAATTATCTCTAGTGTACACGCTATCGTATGACATACGTTACTATAACGTCTTGATTTATCTCTAGTGTACACGCTATCGTATGACATACGTCACTATAACGTCTTGATTTATCTCTAGTGTACACGCTATCGTATGACATACGTTACTATAACGTCTTGATTTATCTCTAGTGTACACGCTATCGTATGACATACGTTACTATAATGTCTTGATTTATCTCTAGTGTACACGCTATCGTATGACATACGTTACTATAACGACTTGTTTTATCTCTAGTGTACACGCTGTTGTATGACATACGTTACTATAACGACTTGATTTATCTCTAGTGTACACACTATAGTATTATATATGTTACTATAACGTGTTGATTTGTCTCTAGTGTAAACGCTAACGTATGGCATACGTTACTATAATGACTTATTTTATCTCTAGTTTACAGGCTATCGTATGACATATGTTACTATAACGTCTTGATTTATCTCTAGTGTACACGCTATCGTATGACATACGTTACTATAACGTCTTGATTTATCTCTAGTGTACACGCTATCGTATGACATATGTTACTATAACGTCTTGATTTATCTCTAGTGTACACGCTATAGTATGACATACGTTACTATAATGTCTTGATTTATCCCTAGTGTTCACGTTATCGTATGACATACGTTACTATAATGACTTGATTTATCTCTAGTGTACACTCTATCGTATGACATACGTTACTATAACGTCTTGATTTATCTCTAGTGTACACGCTATCGTGTGACATACGTTACTATAATGTCTTGATTTATCTCTAGTGTACACGCTATCGTATGACATACGTTACTATAACGACTTGATTTATCTCTAGTGTATACACTAGAGTATTATATATGTTACTATAACGTGTTGATTTGTCTCTAGTGTAAACGCTTACGTATGACATACGTTACTATAATGACTTATTTTATCTCTAGTGTACAGGTTATCGTATGACATATGTTACTATAACGTCTTGATTTATCTCTGGTGTACACGCTATCGTATGACATACGTTACTATAACGTCTTGATTTATCTCTAGTGTACACGCTATCGTATGACATACGTTACTATAACGCCTTGATTTATCTCTAGTGTACACGCTATAGTATGACATACGTTACTATAATGTCTTGATTTATCCCTAGTGTTCACGTTATCGTATGACATACGTTACTATAATGACTTGATTTATCTCTAGTGTACACGCTATCGTATGACATACGTTACTATAACGTCTTTAATTACATCTAATGTAAACGCTATCGTATGACATACGTTACTATAATGACTTATTTTATCTCTAGTGTACAAGCTATCGTATAACATACGTTACTATAACGTCTTGATTTATCTCAAGTGTACACGCTATCGTATGACATACGTTACTATAACGTCTTGATTTATCTCTAGTGTACACGCTATCGTATGACATACGTTACTATAACGTCTTGATTTATCTCTAGTGTACTTGCTATCGTATGACATACGTTACTATAACGTCTTGATTTATCTCTAGTGTACACGCTATCGTGTGACATACGTTACTATAACGTCTTGATTGATCTCTAGTGTACACGCTATCGTATGACATACGTTACTATAACGTCTTGATTTATCTCTAGTGTACACGCTATCGTATGACATACGTTACTATAACGTCTTGCTTTATCTCTAGTGTACACGCTATCGTATGAAAGCTCAACGGACCTAGAGACAAAAGGAAAACAGAAAATAATTCTATTTTTTCTCAAATTTAGGCAATTTTTAATTTGAAAAATAGGTGTTTCTTTGCTTTAGCATACATCTGCAGTGTAAAAGACAGATGATACAGAACATCCCATGTTGATATGAGGTTTCATTAAAATTTCAGATTGTTTGACTGATTCAGCTAGATAGTGTATGAATTCTGTATTTTCCATAGGGTTCACAAAACATGAGCGAGAAAAAAAAAAAACCTAGCTAACTGATGTATTTTATTATTTTAAATTACTGGTCTTGGCTATACTGAAGATATTAAACCAACAACAATGTCTGCTGCCCTGCTTTGAAGCTCAGATGTCGGAAAAGGCTGTACAGTAACCCTATGGGAAAATTAATTGTGGTGTGAGACCTGAAGAGTAGCTAATTTTTCATCATAGTCACACAGACGTCTTTTTTGTAAAGCCCGTTATACACCTTGATTCAATTGATTTGTGTGTTAGTTTCAAAGTAATAATTTGTCAGACAATTTCAACTAGTTGTTAGTACAGATGAAGAATGTGTTTGGCACATATTGTGTCCAGTATATGCCCATATCAGTTATTTGATATAAATCTCATAATAACATTTTCGAGCAATTTGTGTGCATGTATGTATACTTTTTTGACAGCTGTGTAATCATGACAACTCATGTGATAAATAAAAACATGATGTTTTCTGGTGTATACATGTGCATTGTGTCAGAAGCCACATGTTTCTCTAAGGAAATATCACAGAGACTGCAGATATCTAATTTGATATATCTGATATCTCCCATATTGTTGATGTCTCAAATTTAAAGTTGTCAACAACTCATCTTTGTATGCCATACTGGACAGTGATCACATAAGTGATTGTTGTTGCTGCTGTTATTGTTGTTGTTGTTGTTGTTGTATCGTCCAACTTTCAATTTCTGTTGGAGTTCTCCATATTTATTACAGAGACAAATAATTTTGCTGTTTTGTTTAGGTGGAATTTCTCATTATTGTATTTCTGTTATCTAGTCGAAAGAGGTGCAGTTCTTGAATTTTTTATTTTTTTACCGAAACAGTTACAGTTACAGCTTCAATGATTTTTATTCTATATGGGGTATTTATGTATTGTGTTGCATTTCCTGAAAGCAGGTTACACAGATCACGTTTGGGGAAATTTTCATGCAGATTGAGACAAAAATGGCAGATATATTACAGAAATACTACATTTGGTGGCGTTTCTTGTGTATTTTAATGTTAAAGGCACAATACCGCCAACATTCAAGTGATACTCAGACTTTCATATTTTTTCATATACTCAGACCTAAGCTTATTTGGGGGTTAATTTGACATGTAGAATCTAAATGCATAGCTATTGACTGGTATACTTTAGACTTTTATCTTGTTACCATGGATACAAAAAGAAATGATATTTTTCCTATTCAAATTTCAGCAGTTGATCATTGAATACATATGTTTTATACCAATGTATGAACTAATATTATTTTAATCATAATTATAAGATAGCAGATGACAAAAGGAGATTGTGGTAAAAATCTCATGAAGATTGAGGCACAAATGGTGTAGTTATCACACAAATGCTTCATATTATGAAAACATGTTTTGGACTTTTATTTCACAGCGGGAACTTGTCGAATCCACGCGTTACTCTCAATCACATAATCCTGAATTATTTCACTTGTAAATATGATAGAAGCATGTTTATGTTCATATTTTATAGGTACTGCACATAGCTACTAAATGTTATGTTGTGGACGATGTTGCTAAAAATATTTACTCTCTTCAGTTCTCACACCTCTATTATCACCCCTGAAAGATTTTAAGCAATTTTTAATTTGAAAAATATGTGTTTCTTTGCTTTAGCATACATATGCAGTGTAACAGACAGATGATACAGAAAATCCCATGTTGATATGAGGTTTCATTCAAATTTCAGAATTGTTTGACTGAAGCACCACATATTCAGCTAGATAGTGTATGAATTTTGTATTTTCTATAGGGTTCACAAAACATGAGCGAGAAAAAAACCAACCTGGCTAACTTATGTATTTTATTGTTTTAAATTACTGGTCTTGGCTATACTAAAGATAATAAACCAACAACAATGTCTGCTGCCCTGCTGTACAGTAACCCTATGGGAAAATTAATTGTGGTGTGAGACCTGAAGCCACACAAAGCTAGTGGACCGGACAAACTAAAGCCACCTGTGCTACAACAACTCCGAGAAGCTATTGCACCAATGATACAGGTAATATTTTAGCAATCCCTAGACACTGGTAGAGTACCCAAGGACTGGAAAGATGCCAACGTATGCCCAGTAATAAAAAAAGTGACAAAAGCTTAGCCTCTAACTACAGGCCCATATCCTTAACTTGTTTACTGTGTAAGGTACTGGAGCATATTGTTACAACAAACCTAGTTACTCACCTGGATGCAAACAACACCCTGTATGATCTCCAACATGGATTCAGCGCCAAGCGATCATGCTAGACCCAACTTGTCATGCTGATCGAAGAGATATCCCGAAACATCATAGATGGCCGACAAACTGACCTTGTCCAACTGGACTTCAGCAAGGCCTTCGACAAGGTAAGCCATGAAAAACTTCTTCATAAGCTACACCAATATGATATGAGGATCACACCCTCCAGTGGATCAGAGCATTCTTATTAAATCGAACTTAAAGTGTAGTACTCGATAATGACATATCCATGGAAGTCCCAGTAACATCCGGAGTACCACAAGGATCAGTACTCGGACCAATCATATTGCTGATCTATATAAACGATCTACCTCACACTATTAAATCCAAGGTAAGACTCTTTGCCGATGACACAGCTGTTTATCTGGCAGTATCCTCTCTTCAAGACGCTCAAATACTCCGAGAAGACTTGAGACGGTTAGAAAATTGGGAAACAAGATGGGACATGGATATATTGATAATTTGGGGTTTGCCGACCAAAATCAAAAAAACATCAAAATCATCAAAAAAACATCAAAAGAACATCAAAAGAACATCAAAATCATCAAAAAAAATCAAAAAAACAAAACATAAAAAAAAACATCAAAAAAACATCAAAATCATCAAAACATCAAAAAAACACATCAAAATCACTAAATCATCAAAATTTTGAACTAAAATCACTAAAATTCTGGACCAAAAACCCATAACATGGTCAATATCTGTCAAAAAAACCATAACCTACCTGTCCATGGACTAAAATACATAGCCCACCTGTCCATGGCTCAATATATATATATATTCTAGACCAATATATATATATATATATGGCTTCGCCTGTCATGGCTTCACCATGGTCCCACACACTAAGACTAACGATGCTCAACGTATCGTCTTACCAGCATGCGTTACGTCTTACCAGCAGGTCGCCAGCGTTTTATTGTGGTCCCACACATATAACGCCTAGAATGCAGCGAGGCTTCTGGCCCACCGGTCATCTCGCTATACCTACAGCCCATTGGAGCATAGGGAATTTAAGGTGTCGCCCGTCATGGCTTCGCCATGGTGTAGCTGGTCCACTCGCCATAATGTGATTAAACCTGAATACGTCTAAATTTTAAACACTCAGCATTATATTTTAAATTTCCAATAAATTTATCCACTATTCTGACTGAAACTCCACCACAATCAGCACACATTTTATTTTTTGCTCTTGTACCTTTTTTACATATTGAGCATGGCAATACATGACTTTTTAATAGATACTTATGCAAACTGCAATAATTAGAATCTTTTGTAGTCTTATTTTTACATGGATTGTGTAATCCAATTTTAAGAAATTTGCAAACATTGATTTCTTTTTGATAATTGATTTCCATTATTTCTTCGTATTATATATTTCCTTAATACATTATAGTGAGATGACCGGTGGGCTATGTATACTGACGAGATAAAGAAACGCCTCATCGAAAGTTGGCGTTAATTTCGTTACAAAGTTTAAATTTGGGTTGCAATGTCAGAAATGTACATGTACTCTGACCGATAAATCCAACCAACCTAAACTCGTACGATTTTATTCAGCCCATTGTTAAATTCATGTACCTGCTCACGATTTGCTCGTGCAGCCCGTGCGTGTCAACCATGTGGTTTTATCGAATGAATTTTACACTGGTACATGTTTTAGTCGACACACAACCATATTTTCAGAGATTTTCTGACAATTATCCAGTTTCTGATAATGCCGAGGCTAAATTCCGAAGAGAGGGCCCGAGTTTTGGCCATGCTTGAATGTAGGCGAACGCAAGAACAAGTCGCTAGACGTTTTAACGTCTCTCGTTCGACAATATTGCGTCTCATTCGACGTGTCAGAGTCACGGGAACGTTTGCCGATAGGCACGTTCAGGTAGACCGCGTGTAACGTCAGTACGGCAGGATAATTACATCCGTCAACGCCATCTGCGTGACAGATTTGTGACGGCTGAATCCACATCACGTTTAGTGGCAGGTAACCGTGGACGCCCTGTAAGTCGACATACAGTCAAAAATCGGCTTAGAGAACGGGGAATTATCTGCCGCAGGCCCTACCGCGGTCTAGTTCTTACGCGACTTCATCGTCAACAACGTCTTATATTGTACAATGAGTTAGAATGAGGCGTATCTCGTCAGTATATATATCTGAAATTTGAGGTTGTGGCTCACCTCCCAATCTCCACGTGGAGTAAGTATGCCGTATATAGTGATATGCATTTATACCAACCGATAGTGTTTTTACACCTGCTTCAATTTCTTTGTATTATATAATTTTTTGAAACTCTCTTAAGGAAAATAATATATATAAAAAAGAAATAATGGATACTGTCTTAGAACGATTAATACATGATTTTGAAACAGGTGTAATACATGAGCATACTGATTTAGTAAAATTAATATACCTATTTGGAGCAGATATAATAGGTAAGCAAACACTAGAAGATGCAATAAAGCGGTAGATGAAGATACAGCACGATGAATATCCATCTTATTTGGAGGGAATAGACCTAGGAAGTGATGATGAAAAAAAAAAGAAACATAGCGACAGCGACAGCAATAGCGACAAGCGACAGCGACATCAGCGACAGCAATAGCGACAAGCGACAGCGACATCAGCGACATCAGCGATATCAGCGACAGCGACAGCTTTGCCATCAGCGAAATGAGCGACATCAGCGACATCAGCGATATCAGCGACATCAGCAATATCAGATACAGCGACAGCGATAGCAGCGATGTCATCGGCAACACTGACATCGCGACAACGACAACGACAACGACATCGCGACAGCGACAATGATATACCAAAATCAATACTTGAAGAGGAGGATGAAGATAGATCTTTTTTGGACAGACTTTTTTTATGAATATGTAGTAGAGGGGTAAATTTAAAAAAAAAGCCTTTTTTAAATTTACGAATACATACTTAGATCAAAGTAATCTTAAGTCATTTTAAAAACTTAAATTAACAATTTTCTGACCTTGAATACAAAGGTGGTGGATCATACTCATACACATTACTAAAACAATTTATCACACACTTTTTAGACTGTTTTGTAAGGTTGCCATTGCTTCCTTTCTTCCCTGCCCCACTAGTTCTTTTTTTTGAACTTCGCTAATTTCAAGTGTCTTTTGTTCTTTCAAATTATAGTATCTCTCCAGATCATCCAAAATCAACTTAAACTCTTGCTCAGATATCTGTGCATCACTCAATGCTTTTGATATTAACTGCTTTATACTATTCAACAGACTCTGCCAAAGTTTTTATTTTATGATGTTTATGAGCTTTTACATTAAGCCTGCGTCTAATGAAATTAATACAAACACCTGTAGCTCTACATAGTATTGCTGCTATTTCTAATAGTAACACAACTGGAACAACAAATCCAATCCCAGCCATAATAACACCTGCAGATATTAAGGTAGTGTCAATTCCATCCGTGATATTAATACCACGTTTATATTTTTTATAAAGAGACTTGCGTGTGTCTCGCTCTGTAATTAACTTTTGTTCAATCTCTGAAATTTTTTGTAATCTATAATTCTGTACGTCCTCTGGCAACGGAGGATATAAACTTGGTGCTGTCGTTTGCTTCATTTTTTAATAAGAAAAATTAAATTAATTCAATTAATAATGATGCCACCGTATTTACAGAGGTAGCGTTAGCAACCTTGCATACAAAGTTGACAACAGAACCAGCATCAATCTCTAAAGGACTATCAAAGTTATCGTGTTTGCGTGGGGTGGTGTGAAGCGTTATCCCATAATTGGGTTGTTCAACACCATCGACAGAAACTATGACAGTTACGTCACCAACAAATCGGTCACATGCTAAACCTATTCCCATAATCCGACCACGGCGTGTCATTACATACCCCACATTTGTTTCTGCTCCACCGTTACCAAATGAGAGTACTCTATTCATTGCAATTGGACCCTTAGCCTCCGCACATAGTGTTATAATCCCATATTTAAGATTATCAACTCGGTTAACAATAGGCGCAACTCGCCTATATAAATTTTGAACATCATTTATCAAAGCCTCTAAGTCTTCTGTTTTTTTAGGCCCAAATATACTCATTGTTTTTTTATAAAAATATAATTTTTTAAATAATTTCTATAAACACAACTCATGGGTAAGCCTTGATTATCTATCTTGTTGCCATACTCATCTCTGACTTCTATTTTTAATTCAGAAATTGTATCACCCGAAAGACGGTGATATTCAGGATAACAACGTGTATATACAATATCTCCATACTGCTTATTTACTACAGGTACAACCCCTATAACAGTGCTTGGCTTACCATTGAAATAATTACCACTTGTATTAATTTGTTCCAGATGAACATAGAGCTGTTTATAAGGAGCTAAATTAATTGGGCAATCTCCCACACGAACACATTTTATCCATCTTCTGTCCTTGAATCCCAGCATATTTGAAAGACGGGTTGACATTCGTGTCTCTATTGGCGTATCTAAAACTGCTGTAGCATTTTGCGTATAAATGGCTAGGATAATATCTTCATTAAGCAATTTAAACCTTTCTGCCAAGTCTTGAAAGTTATAGAGTCCGCCTGATATATGTTGCGTTTTATCTGTTTTTTTTGTCTTTATGACTTCTTGATCAACATTAAACCAACCGATAGTGTATGTAACACTTTTTAATCCAACGCGCTTATCTCCATTTCTATTATCAACATACTGTTGTAAGTTAATAGAGTTGTCTATGTTTGAAATTGTATGAAACATTTTTTTTTTAATATATATAAATAAAAATGATTTCTAAAGAATTTAAATATAACCCGGATGCTCACTATTTAAGTACTTTCAGCAAGAAAGTGATAGATATAATAAATCAAAACATAGTCATTACATCAAACGGTAAAGAATTAAAGCATCATTTCCCAATGTCTTTGAAAAATACAAACTCCCATACGTCAAATCAGATGCTATTGTCCAACGCTGGGGAACAGATTGGATGTTATTTTGGCAGAACCAGTTGAATTTTGCCATTTGGTGCGCGACAACTGGATGTGGTATTGATTTTAACAACCATCTAAAAGCTGATGCCTTGGTGGGTTCGTTATTTCGATTTCATGTCTACTACCAAGTCAGAAGAATATTATTTGAGATGAGTGTAGCAATGCCGCAAGACTCAAATTGGAATGCGTTTAATAACACATATAACCGAAACGCGTACGAAAGAATATGCAAGGAGTTTAACGTTGACTTATATTTAGACTGGAGACAGAAACAAAGCTATAATGATGGTCTAGGAACAATTTATAATTACTGGACACATGTTGGTTATCATCCTTTGGAAAATACTGTATACGACAACAAAACGATGAGTTTTACAGTCTATGAGAGTGATAAAACATATCACATTGATTACATTGCCCAAGGATCTGAGGCTGACAACAGCTGGTCTACTTTTATACTAGATATTTCATCTGGATTTACAAGAGCTGGAGTAGAACGCATCAATGACAGCATAAGAACATACTGCTGGGCAATCCTTGGATCCCAATCCCAAACAAAAACAGATATACTTGGAACTGGAACGGCATTTGATGCACAGAAACTATTTTTAGCTAACATAGAAGATGCAATAAACAGCCCCATCAACTTGCCCAGTCAAATTTCAAGATATGAAAACACCCTAAAATATGCAAGAAGTAAAGTTAATTTTGTCAATGGAAGTGGATTGTACATGTCTCCGGGTGACATGGAGTTGAGAATTGGAACAATACAAGACTACAATAATGAAATTGTAATAGCAACCGATGCACAAGCATTAGGATTAAATAATGATGTAAATGTAAAACCAGTACCGCCAAAAAGTGTTCAACCTTTTCAAGGCACCACAACAAAGAAATTTTTACCGGAACATTCTGATAAATCAATACATAAAACTGTGGACCCAATACAAAAAATAGCGATTGAACACGAAGATAACAAAACAACTATAATTGTTGGTACTATAGTAATAGGTCTTGCTGCATTACTTATCTACGAGATTTACTAAACCACTCTTTAGCTGCCACATACAACAACCCAGAAACAAACACAAGCAAAGCCCATAGATTGTTACCAAGCCAATTAATAACATTACCTGTTGCAGATAAAAGCCATGATACTATTGCACCAATAACTCCTGGTAAAGCTGCTGCAGCTTTACCAGCTATGTTGGCAAAAAGTTTACCAAGATTACTTAGTTGTTTTTTTATCCAATCCTTAGCACTTGATGGATCAGGTTTTGGAGTTGGAACAGGTGCAGTCTCTCCTCCCGTTGTAGGAATAATGGCCTCAACTAAAACCCCAATAATCATACCAAAGGCAGTCAAAATACTAACCATAGTAATACCTTGCTCCCTAAACAAGGTTTTGATTCTCTCACCCAATGTTGTGTCTTCTTTTAACACCTTATTTATAGTTTCTTTTATCCTGTTTATTTGACTGCGTAATGCTTCTTTGTTTTCACTTGCCGCTTCAAGTCGTGCACCTTTTTCATCTTCTAAGTTTTTTATTCTGTCACGTAGGCGCTCTTGTTGAAACTCATCCTCCTGCCCGGGGGTGCTCACCTGTTCTAATTTTTGTTTTTCTTTTGCTATATCTTTATCAAGCTCAGTGAGCTTTGAGAGATTATTAGTAAGTTCTCCACGGAAGCTTTGCAATCTCTTATCTAAACCTCGTATCTCTCGCAGTGTTAGATCTTCTGGTTGAACAGCAGTTTTAGAATAAGTTTCATCTATATTACTCTCAATTATAATAACAGCATCTACTGTATTTTGTACATCTTCAGTTGTTGAAAAAGTTTGCAATGGTATATTCTCTGCAGCGGTGGTATCTCTTGTTTTTACCAAGGCTGCTATTTCCGCCCTACCCCGAGCAAGTCTTTCACGTGGAACTAAATAATCATACATTTTTAAAGTGTTTTTCACAAAGTCAATACCATGTTTTCTAACTAAAGTGTCCAGCTTATAAAACTTGATTGGTTCGTTTGGATTATTTACCCTATAATAGGTAAGTGGGACGTCATCCTTTCCCAACCGAACTGCATATAACATTGTTCTACCGATTTTGTCCTCAGGCACTCTAAAATCATTTTTGTAATAAATTCCGCTGATCTCAGCATTAACTTCTGAGCCAGGTTGTATAAATTCATCATCAAGTAATTCATCTACATAAGCATCTGGATCGAACGTAGGATTGTCAAACTCAGCCATTGTTTATTTTATTTAATTTAAAAAAAATATATATATATATATATTTAAAAATGTCATCTTACGGAAACAAACTTAACCCTCATAGAAAACTAAGAGAGCCTCATGGTGCCAAGGGCATCCGCACAAGTGTAGTTATTACTAATAATCCATCAACAATAAACCGAAACGAGCAACTGCTTGTGAGATTTCCCAATCTAAGTACTAATGATGTGATAGTTCCACGTACTGCTCGTCTTGCCTTTGAAATAGAACTTAAAAGCAGAACAGACGCCAACGCTACTCTATTCCAGAATCCGGGTAGAACAATTGTGAAAAAAATGACAATCAGAATAAGTGGCAATGAAGTCATGTCAATAGAAGACAGTGATATATATCACAGTTATGTAGATTTATGGAAAAGCCCTACCGAACGAATAAACATAGCTTACCAAGGTGTGGGTAAAGCAAACATGCTAAAACATAGAGTTGGTGCGGGAGATGCTTCCTCAGACACCGAAGATGAAGCTATAGCAGCAGCTTATGGAAATAGATTTTGTATTCCACTGGACTTTGAAATGTTAGAAAGTCATATGCCATTTTATCAAGCGGGGCTTGGTGATAGGTTAGAATATGAATTAACGTTTAACGATTATAACAAAGTTATCAAAAGCAGCGATGCGGATGCATCTTATGTAATAAAAAATATCTGCTTGGAATTTGATATGGTTAGTGATGTTGAATTAGCCAGACAAATAAGACAGCAAACCAATGGTAAGATGTCATTTATGTATGATCGTATCTTGCGACATAGAATAAAACAAGCAACAAAATATGATACCCTTTGGAATATCAACACTAATCTACCAGCACGGAGCATGAAAGGTATTCTAATGCTGTTTGAAGACCCAGAAAGAACAAACACGGAATCCTTTTACAACCCAATGATTGAAAAGGTTGAAATGACAATAGAGGGCGTGCCAAATCAGTTGTATAGTCAGGGCATGAGGGCATATCAACATTGGGATGAAATCAACAAATATTTTGCCTAAACCTCAAAAAGAAACAAAGAGACAGACATAGTAGCGAGGGACTTATACTTTACCCATGTTTCTCTTGAGACCTATCTAACAAAAGCATATGCTTTGTGGCTTGACCTTAGAACATGTGATGACAATTTATTACACGGCAGTGGAAGAAGAATAGAAAACGGCAGTGAAGGCATAACGATACTCATAAATAAAAAAGCAGATGCAGATCAACTTTTAAATATTTATCTATATATAATACAAGATGCGCAAATCAATTTCGAAGATGGAAGATTCAAAGAAGTACGATACTAAATATCCTAAATATCCACACAGTGCCATTATCTGCGGTCAGACAGGCTGCGGCAAAACAGAATTTGTTCTTGACATACTTGAACAAGGGTATGTTAGAGTTTTTGAACATATAATTATATTGTGTCCAACCATAGAGTGGAACGAGGCTTAAAAAATAGACCCTGGATAGGAGATGTGAGAAACCCGAGAGATAAAAAAATAATAATTGTCAATCCCGTGAGCAACGACAAAGAAATGCTACAAGAACTGTTGCGTTTATTTTTCAAACAATATGCCGGCAAGCCCATATTATAGATCATTGATGATTGCTCCGCCACAAAAGAATTAACAAAGAAAAAAGATATGTTATCAGAGTTGGCATTCTCCGGTCGTCACGCCAAACAATCAGTATGGGTCATTTCACAGAGATATAATTCTGTATTGAAAGATTTGCGGGAGCAAGCAAAATGGTTGTGTATGTTTTACACCAAGGACAGAGATAGTTATGAAAATTGTTTGAGAGAAAACGATGTTATTCCAACGCTGGAAGAGAGAACCAGAATAAGAAAAGCTTTAGCAAAGACTAAATATTCCAAGTTAATTTTGAGGACTGACCAACCCACTGGTTATTGGGTTGAATAATTTTTAACAGCATGTTGCTAATTTATTTGAACTTGTGACTCCCAATTAACAGTTTAGAGTAATAGTTTAAAAAATGAGGTTTTATCCATTTTTTCTACATTTTAGCAAACGAGAAACTAATAAGGAAAGAAGGAGGCAGTTGGAGCTTTTAGGTTTTGGAAAATGTGGTATGATCCTGGATGACCCAGACGGAACGTCTACGCTTGTGACGGATAGAGGGAGTTTTAAAATACCTTCCATGTACACGGATGAATCCAGAAATTTCGTCAACAAGCTATTGTGGACCGAGGACCCTGACTTTTCCAGGATGGAGCAAGATATAAAAGACTCCATGAAGCTGTGGAAGAACGTAAAAAGGAGGGACAAACTGAGGATAATTGACAAGTACGTGCTTGGGTTGGAGTGCGACATCAAGGAAAAGAAACTTATAAAAAGTGTCATCATAATAGCATTAAATTTAAGGATGATACAAACTAATGATATCACCTATCAGGATTTTGAGATTAAAAACATAGATGGTACATTCGATGGGGAATATTTTTCAAAATTGAGTAATGCTAATAGCAATGCTAACAGCAAATGAGTAATGCTAATAGCAATGCTTACAGCAAATGAGTAATGCTAACATAATATGAGTAATGCTAACAGCATTACTCATAGCAAATGAGTAATGCTATTAGCAATGCTAACAGCAAATGAGTAATGCTAACAGCAAATGAGTAATGCTAATAGCAATGCTAACAGCAAATGAGTAATGCTAATAGAAAAAAAAATAGCATTGTTAATAACAATGCTATTAACAATACTAACCATTACTAGTTGTGTGGTGAATATCGCAGCTGGTTGTTTCGTATTTTATGTTTATTCCAAAATAAAAAATAAAATGACTACTATAAAAATGAATGCGGAAGAACTATTACAAGGTATCATACTGGAAGATTCCACGGAACGTTTCACAGATGAATCAAATCAACAAGAAACAAAAAAAGAAAGATTATCAGCCATAGTGGCTGGCGGTGGTAGTCGTGAATATTTGGGTAAAGACATACAACTCACGACTATAGATAGCATGCCCCCAGATGAAATTATTAAACTTTACTGTAGATATAAAGCAAGACTTGGGGCAAGCATGGCTAAGACTTTAGGCAATTATTTTATTAAGTTGTATGTGATGGGAGTATCAAAATATTTTAATATAACCAATCCACCAAAACTGACAGAAGATTTGGAGGAAGACCCATTTATTAAACATGCTTTAACAAGTGCGTGTTGTGAGTTGTATTACAAGTATGGAATGTACTTAGCGCCATTTACAGCAATGCTGACAACTGTTCGACATATTGAGTTTAATAAAAATAAAAATGTCGATAATAAAAATGAAGAACCAAGTGGAGAATCAAGAGAGTGAAGTTGATACACAATCTGTTAAACAACAAAATCCAAAACGAGTAAAAGCTGGGAAAAAAGGAGCAGCAGCAAGGAAGGCAAAGCGTTTGCTTCAAGATGCACAGGATGCACAAGATGCAGGACAGATAACAAAAGTACCAAGAGGTGAAGAGGAACCAGAACAAATCAAAATAAATGTATACAAAAATTATATTCCACCGATTTTATTAGTAGGCTTTGCTGGTTTGGGTTTGTATATTTATAACAAGAAATCGATAGCACCACCTGTAGCTGTGCAACCTGTTCATGTTACACCAAAAGACCCGTTTGATTTTTAATTATTTTTTTTTCATATTAAAAAAATGGCAGCAAGTATTGACGTAAAACAAATTGTAAATATGATGTATCACGCTGGAGTGGAAACACTTTAAACTGTTGGATATTCTGAGATTGGCAGAAAAGTACTAAAAAGACCAGCCCCTAAAGTGGATTTTAATATGGCAGATGTTGGGATGCTGTCTGTGGATATAATGTTAGCAATGGCTACAAAGGATATGTTGATTAAGCAAGGTATTATTCCTGCGGATATTATGAAATAATTTTAAAAAATATATAAAAAAATGGCAAGCGCAGTAGCAATGATGATCGGTGGCGCATTAACAAACGCATTAGCATTTAGCTGTTCAAATTATTTCTTTTCAAAAATGGGAAGTCATTCAGATGAGGAAAGACAAAGGCATGACAAAGCCGTAGAACAATTGGAAGCAGCACAAGCGGCGTGGAATAAAAAAAGAACAGAGAGATTAGATTTTATAAACAAGCAACTGCAAAAAGAGCATCATGCAGGGCAGACTTTTGATGATGTGGACCAAGCTATGAAACAGTATTATTACATAACTGGCAAACATTTGCTTTTGGAAGCGGAGCCCAAGTTGAGTGATTTTTATACACCATCTCCGGATCAACAGAATAGAGAAATTACGTTTATTGTGGTGGGCATGGCTGCAACTGGATTTGTAGCGTACACATTGAGTTCATAGTTTAAAACTATAAAAAATAGTTTTAAACTCTAAGTATGTTTACTTTGTCAGGTCTAAGCTGCGGCCGTCTCATCTTCGTTATTTCACTTTCTTCTTTTTACGACCACGTCCTTTTTTGGTTTAACCACGACTTCAGGTTCAGAATCGCTATCTTTCTCAGACTCGCTCTCAGAGACATGGTTGGTGGTAGGTTCGCTCTAAGACTCGCTTTCAGACTCGCTCTCAGACTCGGATACTGTCTTGGCGTGACTTTTTTCTCTGTCTTGGCGTGACTCTTTTTCTCTGTCTTGGCGTGGCTCTTTTTCTTTTTCGGTTCTCCACTTTCCAGAATGACTAAGTCAAATGCATGATACTTGTTATGTTTTTTGTTTTTACATGGTTTCAATCCAAGTGGTCGCACATAATATGGTGGTTCTACACTTGCACCCTCTATTTTATCTTTGAGATGACCAGGCGCCCATACTTCACCGTTGTCTGATAATGTTAATACCATGGATGGGCCATATTGAGTATTCACTATTTTTGTATCCGTAATAGCGTATATTTTATTTAGTTCCAAGTCGGCCCATTTCTTTGTGCTAATTTCTGATTTTTGCGCTTGCGCTTAAAGCAGTTCATCAAATCGTGCAGTTTCCATTATTTTATATAGTATATATATTTTCTTAACACATTTTCAAAAATTGTTAATAGTATTGTTAATAGCATTGTTTTCCAAATGTCTTTGTGCTATTATATTGCTCTAAGAGCAGTTCATTAAATTGTGCAGTTTCCATTTTTTATATAGTATATATATATAAAATGGAAACGATTTATTACTGTCCACAAGGATTTTGGAGAGGTTACACAGCAGTTAAAAAAATAGCAAAAGAGGCTGGTGTCAGTAAGAAACAGGCCTTAGAATTGTTAAAGAAACAAGCTGTGTGGCAGATTTATTTACCTGCGCCAAAGAAAATAATTAGACCCAGGTTTGATGTTTCCGTTAAGAATGGAGTGCATCAAGCTGATTTGTTATTTCTGCCGCATGACACTTTTGGCCTTGGTCGTGGTCGCAAGACATATAAATATGCGTTAACTGTGGTTGATATTGCGAGTAGATACAAAGAAGCAGAGCCGCTGACTTCCAAGAATAGCAAAGAAGTTGCCCAAGCATTTGAAAATATATACAGTCGACATCTAAAATATCCAAAGTTATTACACGTGGATCCAGGCAGAGAATTCATGGGTGCAGTATCACAGTTGATGGTCAAACATAATGTAAATATCAGACGGGGCAGAACAGAGATACACAGAGATCAAGCTATAGTGGAAAGATTTAACAGAACATTAGCTGAAAGATTGTTTGGTTATCAGTATGCTAAGGAAATGGATTCGCAAAAACGCAACAGAGAGTGGGTAAAGAGATTACCAGAAGTTGTTAAAGCCATAAATGTGGAGACAAAAAAGCCCCCTCCTGTTGAAACAAAATTATTAAAAGGTGATCCTATCTGTATAAATGCAAGTGTAAGATATTTATATCAACCCGGGGAACAAGAAGGTGGAAGACGCAGAGCAACTGATCCAATGTGGAGTGTAGATATTCACAAGATTGATAGTTATATGGTGACGCAAGGCATAAGAGTTTATTATTTAAAAGCACCAGCGCCTCAAAGAGGATTTGTCAAAGAAGAATTAATTATTGTTCCTGCTGATACCAAAATTCATAAGTTTTGATAAAACCCATATGCATCAGTTGTAATTCCATCTTCTCGAATGTATCTTTTAGTGTAAAATGGTGACAGTGTTACTTTGCTTACTGTTATGCCATATTTTTGATGCTTTTTCGGTCGTATCATATTCATTTCATGGATGTATTTTTTCTTCTTAAACAATGCATCCTTGTAGTTCTCAAAGTTGATATGTTTTTGGATTACATATTTTTTTACTCCCTTTGCTTTCTTAATAATCTGCTCATCCGCTCTCAAAATAGAATATAGCTTGGGTCTTAATCCAATATACTCAACTATAGGAACACCAGCACATTCATCTTTCATTTTACCTAATACTTTTTTGTTTGTATCATCGTGCATTGGGTGATTTTGAGGATAATCACTTAGATCATACTCATCTTTCATTTCAACCATGTCTTTATATGCGTCTTCCGTTTTGATGTCTACCAGTAGGCTGTCAGTGTCTGTGTAAAATAAAGTACAGCCATCTCCGTACCTTTTCTTCAGGGTATTATAGTACCAGTCATACATCATGTACTTTGATAAATCCAAGACTGCCATCCCAACATAAATTGGTTTGTTTAATGTTAATTTCGTTTTGTTTACATGTAATGCCGACAATTCATCTGAAAATGTTATCCGCCTGTTAAAGTTGGGTTTAGCTATTATTCTTCTTATCTTTTCATTTTCAGAGCCTTCAGTTTTGACTAGTTTTATATCAGTTCGCTTGCGTATATTTTCCATTGTTTTGCCAAACACAGAGTTGTTCATAAGTTTGTAAAAATCGTTTTCAAAGGTTGATTTAGCTTTTTTCCTAAGTTCTGTGTTTAGGTTTATGTATCATGCCATCAATGGTTTTTCATTGAATTCTAATACTCTGTGGATTTTTGTTAATTTCATGCCTAATGATAAATACAACTATAATTTTTTGTAATGTAACACATATTTTTCTTTGTCCATAAGGTTGGGGACTAGTTGTTCTGTCATAACGTTATTTTCTAACAGATCTGTCTGGTATTCAGATAACCATACTTTTTTCACTGCTAATGTTTCCGGTGCAAGTGGATAATCATTGTGAGATTCATGGAGTTCTTTTGGATATTCCAAATCCACTTCTAGAAAATATCCTTTTCCTTCTTTTGGCTTTGGCAACGTTTCTGTTTTCACCCAGTTAAAGCCAGAATATGGAAGTGGCTGACTCATTGACCACCCATAAAGATTATTTGCATCATAATACATTAAAAAGTTGTTTTCCTCGTTAGGGTTATAATCAGCTACGTGTGGATTGTTTGCTTTGGCATATCATTTTGATACCATACTAATTCCACCACGCATACCTTTTTCTACAAACAAGTGCTGGTCAATGTCCGTCAAAAGTTCTAAATCTATTTTAGAATGTTTAAGTAAAGCATCCCAAGATAATCCAGGTGCTGTGTAGTAATGCAAGGGATCGAGTGTATATGCCTTCATGCATGTTTTTCTGAAAGTTTGGAATACATCAGCCAACAAAGTTACATCCGTTTTTAGATATAAATCATGATAGTCTCCAAGAGTTTTACAGTTAAACTCTTTCCATATTTTTTGAGCATGCTCATAATCTTCGGGACTTATGCTTTCATCTGAGAGACTACTGTAAAACTTTTCTATAGGTGGTAATTGCGTTTCCTCAAATCTTTCCACACTGTCCATATATTCGTATGGATAAACCCCTTTTCGTAAAAGTAGATCAGTTTTATCTGCAAAAGTTTTTTTGGTGAGTCTGAAATCAGATTTGTCTGTTGCATCAACCAGCCTTTCTAAGGAAGATGCCATAAACTGAAAGCTATCCAAGAATCTAAGTTGTCCAACACTAAATGAAATATACTTTTCAGCGTTGTTTGGGATGCATGTAATACTACCTGTCATTTTATGTATTTTTTGCATGATGAGATGGCTATCATATCCTTTGAGGTTATGAAATACAACAGGGATGGTTGTTTTACCTGGTTTTATTTTCAGTTTCAGGTTACAGTCTTTATGTGCTGCGCCTCTGTATTCACCTGTAAAATGACAGTGGTCTCTTACTTTACCGCTTCCAATTTCATTCTCACATATCCAACAGTGTGTTGCTTTTTTATGATCTTTCTCATTTTGACGCGTCATAATTAAGGGTTTTGGGTGATCAAATATTTTATTAATGCTCTTCTTCTCACATTCTAAGTGATTAAACAACTTTTCAACAACATCTTCACCTCTGTAAATAACAGGTTCTTCAGCTTTGCCATCATATCTGACAACCTGGTATCCAAACCCGCAAGCTTCGTGTACATTTTGAATTTCAGATTTTTTTCCAAATTTAGTCAATTGCGGCTGGATTGTACTCTCAAAATCAGCATATATTGCATAAGGCACATGCATCTGATTTTGATGATTTTTAAATTGTATATGACCTTCTTGCGGCATTTCTATTCTGCAAGAATTTTTGTTGATACCTTCACAGTCTTCTCTGTGTTTGGTAAGTAGTCCTTTTCCAGAAAAGCCATGAAGGCAACGATCACAGAAGTAAGTTTGACCTTTATGTTTGTTTTGGTCACAGAGTAGTCTTATTCAGATTTTTAATCCAACAATAGTGATATTTTGTTATTTTTGTTGTTGGTTTGTCGGGATAATCATCAGGGTCATAGTTGTCATCTATGATTCTTTCTTCATTATTTGGATCATCAGGGTCATAGTTGTCATCTATGATTCCTTCTTCATTATTTGGATCATTCTCTGATTCTTCTTCAACCTCAACGTCTTCAGATATTAAAAGCAGATTAATTCGCTCAATATCTTTTGGTTGTTCTGATATTTTATACGGGAAAACATTTACTTTTTTACTGTTCTCTGATATGGTGTACCCGTAAACATTAATAGCAAGATTGTTTTGTTTTTCTACTTTGGAAATTTGAGAAATTGGTGTAGGAAAGTCAATGCCCTTTTTCTTTAAGAACTCTATACTAGGATATTTTGACAACCTGTCGGTGTGATCTGCGGCTGGATTTAAAGCAGAATTTATTGCATGGAACAAACATTGATCATCACTATTTTTTACATTGATAATCGCTTTCTTATCAGCTACTGCTTTAGGCAAAGGAATATATGAAGAACCTTTTAACGGCTCGTACTTTGCAATATTTAAGTAAAGATTAACACAGTGGTCAATTTCCAATCCTGATGCTGTGTTTGTAAATCTTTCCAGGCTCTGTGGTATGTTTTCGGATGCTTCATCGTAAAACTCATTTATTTTTTCAGAGTTTAAAATTGCATATTAGTTGCTGTGTAATCTTGCTGTGATGTATGTTTTGGTAGCACCATTATCTTTGAAGAGATCTACAGTGAGACCTAATTGAAACTTTAATCCATTCATCTTTGTCAGTTCTTTGTTGATTTGTTCTGTAATAATGGGTTTCTTATCATGTAATAGTACTTGAGGGTCTTTGTATTGCTTAACAGACATCTTGTATGCTTTGAAATAACCACACATTGGTTTGTCAACCAGTTTAAATTCTTCTTTAGATTTTCTATCATTAAGCTCTTTCAAATTTCTATCATTAAGCTCTTTCAATTCATTTATAACATTCTCTCGTAATTTAGCATATTTCTTATCTTGTTTATCATATTTCTGCTTTTCTCGTTTACGTTGTTTTTGGTTAGGTCGTCGTCGTCGTCTCTTATGTAAATTTTCTAATGTTTGAGATTTAACCTCTGGAGTTTCCTTTGGAAGAACATCTAGCCCCGTTCTAAGCTAATCATCATTAATTCTTCCTTCCCGGTGTATTTGTAAAATGTAGTTCACGTTTTCCGTACTCATTTTTTGGGCTGGGATTGGTTTAATTCTTGGTTCCGGGATTGGTTTAACTCTTGGAGCTGGGATTGGTTTAACTCTTGGAGCTGGGATTGGTTTAACTCTTGAAGCTGGGATTGGTTTAACTCTTGGAGCTGGGATTGGAATTCTTAATTTAACTCGTGGTGCTGGAATTGGTTTTACAAGTCTTACACTTTCCAACACTTTGGACTCAACTGGTTGAATAACCTCTTTTGAAGTTTCCTTTGGAACTTCTTTTAATGCATTTATACCAACCGATAGTGTTTGACTATCTATTACACCTGTTTCAAATAATTGTATTATTTTTTATTTTTTATTTAATGCATTTTTATCAAAAAGAAATAATGGTTCAAAACCTCCAAAATACATATTGTAGTTATAGTGAGATGACGGGCGACACCTTAAATTCCCTATGCTCCAATGGGCTGTAGGTATAGCGAGATGACCGGTGGGCCAGAAGCCTCGCTGCATTCTAGTCGTTATATGTGTGGGACCACGATAAAACGCTGGCGACCTGCTGGTAAGACGTAACGCATGCTGGTAAGACGATACGTTGAGCATCGTTAGTCTTAGTGTGTGGGACCATGGTGAAGCCATGAAAGGCGAAGCCATATATATATATATATATATTTTTGGTCTAGAATATATATATATTTTGAGCCATGGACAGGTGGGCTATGTATTTTAGTCCATGGACAGGTAGGTTATGTTTTTTTTTGACAGATATTGACCATGTTATGGGTTTTTGGTCCAGAATTTTAGTGATTTTAGTTCACAATTTTGATGATTTAGTGAATTTGATGGTTTTTTTTGATGTTTTGATGATTTTGATGTTTTTTTTATGTTTTTTTTTATGTTTTTTTTTTATGTTTTTTTGATGATTTTGATGTGTTTTTTTGATGTTTTTTTGATGATTTTGATGTTTTTTTGATTTTGGTCGGCAAACCCCAAATTATCAATATATCATGGAGCTAACCCAAGTAAGTGTACTATCATACAAATTACACGATCAAGAAAACCCATCCCATCCCAGTACACCATACATGATCAGATTCTAGAAATCGTTGAAAGTTGAACTCATTCAAACTGGCAGTGTGCTCAGTCACGAACTCCATGCCATATACAGGAAGCTTTGTCTTGGTTTTGCCTTTAAAATCAATTTGTTTTCTTCAAACTTTTAACATTATAACACTATCATACTTTTATCTTACTCTCACTTGATTTTAAAATATTTCATCTTTCTTTTAACTACTCGCACTGCACAGACGCGCAACTTCACATAATTCCCGTGAGTTGGTGCTGCAGATAGATAGATTAATAGGCACTATAAGTATAAAACAAAGGATAATGTATATCTGAATATAAAAACAAATACAAAGAAAGCCACAAAGCAA